>JAVSBS010012326.1:6345-22407 GCA_033124195.1 Coracias cyanogaster
GCGGCACTGCTTGGGTGTTACCTCCCTCCCTGTTGCTGTTATGGATAGACCTCTCCACTCAGCTGCCTGCAAAGGGAAAAGTTAGCACACTGCAGGGCTAGTGATGAGACATTTGTGTGCCTTTACCAGCCATCACTCCCTGGCCCTTTTATATTAAACAACACAAATATGGTCTTAATGACCCTCACTGATGGCTACTGCCTTACAGCCCTTGCTGTCTATCCTCCTTTGACTGGAGGACAAACTGATGTGGTGGATAAGAGTTTGTTTCTGAACCTCAAGTGTTCCACTTGCCCCCTTGACATACAGTAAACACTCTCTGAAGTTGTTTTCCGTTAACATTATGGACTGTGGATGCAACAGTGAAGGGCAAATGATGCTTCAGAGAACTTCCCATGTGGCCATACACTGAATTGGCCTCATCTTCCAGGCTGTGTTAAATCACTGACTGCAAAACATGACCCCTCTTCCATCTTGATCAAAGCAAGGGCAGTGATTCATGGCCTAAGTTATCCCCAAATGCAGGTTTTGGCCCCTGTCCTGCAGTCACCTGCACTGTTTAAGGGTGCAGCACACTCCCTGGCAGAGTTTCATCCCATGCCAGTTAGCCTGGACATGATTCAGGAGTACCACAGAGCTGTTCCCATTAGGTGGAATGGATGAACTCTGGGGTGGAAAAGGATTTAGTTGTATGGATGTGAGCAGCAGCTTGCCACTTGTCCCTTAAGGCCGGACAACGGATACTGACCCATTTGATTTACTGGTATAGATGTCATATATCCATCCTGGTTAACCATGGAAGACTCACAGGACATCTGTTGAGACTATGGTAGAGCATGACTACAGATTAATAGATCACTTATTTACGTATAAGCCATTTAAAAGTGGAGACTTGTCCCACCTCAGTGTGTTTCTCCTCCCAGCTCCATGCTCCATCCCCTACAACTGAGGAGACTTCTTAACAATACTATGGGTGCTGACTCAAATGCACTCCAATGGAAGTCAGCAGAAATGTTCACGTGTTACTGAGCAGGAGTGAAGGCTGCAGCAGCCAGCTCAGCAGAAGAAAAAATCTGGGACCTTCCACCACATATCTCACCAGAGCTTTCAGATGTGGTTGTGCACTAAAAAAGACATCCACGTCAATGTTCAATACAGATCAAATAACAAAACCTTAGATGCCTTTTGTTGGTTGAATCCAACCAGCCTGGTAAATATGTTCTCTCATGCATGCAGTATCACCTGGGCACCAAATGATTTATTGTCCCTCGGTTTTCGTTTATAAAACTGACAAAGTCTAGGCTGATAAATGCTGATATACGTTAAATTCAGCCAGCTTATGATAAAAGTTGCTTGCCAAGTGGCGACAGCTGGCCGCCTCAGTAAACACGTCATGTAGCTACCTTCACCCCTGAGGAATGTTAATTGCTATTTGATATAATAAAGCATGTTTAAGGTCCAAAGGAAAGAGGCAAGGAGGTTAAACTCAACAGACACATAATGCTACCAGACATAATGCCTATCACTTAACATTTACTACCAAGCAGAAAAACAGCTAATACCAACTTCAGCCAAGCCTGCCAGGGTAGTGATAACAGTTGTGAATAGAAGTGAGATAATTATGATCATGATGCTTCCAGATCTACAGTACAACATTGCTGAAGTGTCATCCAGATGGCTATGGAAGGAAAAAACACCTCATGGGTCAGTACTGCGTTGTATCATTAAGTTCTTCTGGTTAGGTCTACATGAGCAAGTGAAGCGCTGGCCAAAGCAAAGACTGAAGCCTGGTTTGAACCATGGCTGACAGACAGTGCATACCCACCCCTAGTCCTGAATGTGCTCACCAAATACAGGCACTGAATGATTCCATCAGCCCTTGGCACTCTTGAGATTGGTCTGTGTTGCAGGCACATGTACTCTTAGGTCCATGTTGAGAGATGTCATGAGTTTGAGCTTTCTTCTTGCCTTACTGCACATCCCACTTCAAATTTGTGCCCGACACAGACTTTACTCCAAACAGATTGGGCTCAGGGCAAGCTGGAGCTTGTGAGTGGACATGGGTCCATACTCAAGTGCCAAAGGAGCAATGACAAGCAACGTGACTGGAAAAACGCACAGAGCCTGGGAGCATCAAAAGCCATTTCCAACCTGGTACAGAAGTGTGAAGAGGGCTTGTGCTTGGGAAAGCCCGTCCATTTCTTCCCAAGATTTCTTCTGGGCTAATTAAAGACATTACCTCTCCCACAAAATTTGCCCCATTTACAATACTGAACCTCTGGGCTTGTACAGTGCTGAGAGGAATAAGACACTGGTAGTCTTCATTTTAATGTAAATCATAAAATATTGACAAAAAAACCCCCAGTGTTGGCATTTCCAGCTCTGGAGAAGATTCATAGCATGTTTTATGGCTCTTCCTCACACAGAATAGCAGCTATTCTGTCAGAGCTCTAACATGAGGGCTGTCATTGATTTAAAACAAGCCTTTGCATTACTACCCCAGGGCAATTTAGTCACTGTTTTCAAGGGACTCGTGTTTCATTGGAATGTTTTTTACTGGGCTGCACAAAGGACAAAGAATTGTAGGGTGGAATGACCTATAAACATCTTCTTTATATGAACAGGACGTATTAACAACCAAAGTATTTCAGAGGTGGTAGGGAAGGCATTTAGTTGCCTAAACCTTAATTCACAGGGCCATCTTAGATGTGTAAGATACCCAATATCTCCACACCTGGCTAGCAATAATAACAGGTCCTGTAGGAGATGGTTCCATTGCAAAGCAGCAACTGGAAGCCAGACGGTATATCCCAGAGTAGATCACACAGTACCTACATTTGAGCAACAAAACCTCAGACAATCTGTTTTGTATTCTCGAGTGTTCTCTTGTTCTTGTCCATGCAACCACAGGAAGATCTCCCATCCAAAGAGCTAATCCCATGCCTTTGCAAGAGTGCGATTGAAATGAGCCCTCCAGGCTGCCAGGACTCAGTGTGTGCTGGGTGTGGGAAGAGCAGTTCAGTCAGGAGACAGATTGTTCTAACCCTCACTGAAAAGTCCTCCAGAGCACTGTGGCCTGACTCAGGAGTGCTCTTTTGCTGACTGGAGTGGTCCTGCCCACCATTTGAGTATTGTTGTGTGGTTTTATTCTAGTGATGCTATGCAGAGGGTAAATGTGTTCCACACATGCAGGAAAGGACAAACCTGTGTTAGACCCCGCTGAGCTTTACTGGAGAAATTGTACTGAATCCTGGGAATGGAAGTCACATCCTTTCTCCATTTCCAAACTTCAGGACCAAGAAACTCTGCTTGATGTTTGCTGTTGTTCCCCTGGCAGGATCACCACGTTATCATGCTTCAAACCTGTAGTACTTTAGAGGAGAAGCATCTGCAAACTTTTGGGGACTGATAGTGTCATCTTGCGTGTCTGATGGTTTCACTGCCCTCTTCCCCACATACCACTCTGAACATGAGACATCTTTTTAGGTGAATGTGTCCATTTGCACAGCATAAAAGAGCCATTGGTAGCCAAGCAGAGCACTGTCTCCTTTCGGTCTCTGTAAACTCACATACATAAAGCTCCTGGGATGCACAGCTAAAGGCAGTCACTATGCAAGAATAGCAGTGAGAACTGGGAGTTCACATATTTATTAATTTTCCGTAGACATAGATGAGTTGGCAACCACGTAAATTCAGGAACGACATGGAGTTTGGAGTAGGCAGCATCAAACATGACCTATTGATATTGATATGCCATCATCTAAATAAACAATGAACTTCAATTATATGAATAAGGATCAGAATGGTTGTGAAACCCAGCAGCCAGGCTATCTTGAAGAGCTAATTTGATTATCTCACCAGTTCTCTTAGGAGAGCACCTGGTGTCTTTTGGCAGAGACATTAATCCTGGAGGAAAATAAACCAGAAAAAACACTTCATAATGTGACATTTGTGTTGGAAAGATGCAAAAGCTCAGTCCTCCCTCAGCAGGACTTGTTTGATGTGGATGTTGGGAGAAGTGTGACCATTATGGCTTGAGTGGTGCCTCACATTAGACCAAGCTCTCAGATCACAATGGACATTTTTGGACCTTGCCCTGTTTACTGGGAGTCTTTGGCCTGCTGCTGCAGAGCCCTGCAACCCTCCAGCTGAGGTCATGCCCTGGTGTCATGACACCTTATGTCATTGCTGCCTTTTCTTCTGCCCTTGGAGCACTCATTGACAGCATGGGGCTGCACCATACACTGCCACTTAATGAGTCAGCTTGGGGAGAAGACCCCCATGGAGAGATTTCCAGCCAAAGTGTGCCTTCACTAACCATCTAACCACAGCTTTGTGCAGCTACTTGCTAATTTACTTTTGCCTGAGTGAAAGCCTGTACTGTTTCAGTAGAAGCCAACACCATGTCAGCACTTTTGAAGGGTGTAATGTGTTGTGAAGTGACCTCATACAGAGAAGTGGTCTGAGCTGGCAGGAGCACCAAGGCATCCATAGACACCACTCCCAATGCCAAAGCCACCTAGCACAGTGGTGCTTTTTTGCTACGGGACAAGAAAAGCATGTGGTCATGTCTTTGATACAGACAGTAAAGCGGCTGATGAACAGCCACCACCCCACAGGTTTTCATCTAGAAATGTAGGTCCAGGATCTCAGGAAACCATTTTGAGCCCTTGGTGTTCTTCTTTTCACACAGATGCCAGAAATAGTTCTCACCTTTATCAGGAAAACAACAAAGATAAATCAAACAAATCACATGGTAGGAAACAGTGGGGGTTTCATATCATGTTACTTCAGGTGTCTACAGGATCTGAGCTGGGTCCCCTTGGCTCTTGGAACAATGACATTCATATTAAAATGTTAGGAACTCCATCCCTTGTGGCTATATCTCTCTGTTGACTTTGAAGAAAGCATAGGAAGACTGGATTGTGGGCAACTTCTGGAGAGATGAATCTCAAAAGATTAGATAGCATGTATCATACCCATTTTCTGGGACCTACAGCAGCAGATAGATGGATGGGCTGTTAGATAGGTAGACAGATAAGTACTCCAATATTCTATTCACTCATCTTATTGTTTAGTTATTTTCAGTATATATACATATACACATACACACAAATATATACATACCGGTGATGTGACTAACTGTTAAAGAAATTAATATGTTGCTAGTATAGCTCCTTCCTATTTTTCATCAGTTGTGTCATGGAAAAACTGAAATGGTTGTTAGAACTAGTGCCTTAATTATTTCCATAGTTGACATTTCCTATAAGAGGTAATTTTTTCAGATTCCATACTAGCAACATACACGGACTGAGCTTTGAATTTGAAATTCCACAAATTTCTACAGTGCAGAATAATGCCGAGAGACCTTCAAGATTACTTCTGGCAAATCTGACTGGGAAGAATGAGATCGTCTGCTCTGTCTTTCTGGCAAGGAAGCTGGAGAAAAACTTCCATAAAATACCCCCACCAGTCAGGGACCAGCTGATGACAGTGGAGTTGCAGTAATGGTCACACTCCCTTTTTGCTGCATTTGCTGAAGATGAGAGGCTCAGGGGACTTGTGGAGACAGCTGACAAGGGGCGCTAGCTCAGCAACCCACAGTTGCTCTGAAGATCTGAGTGAATGCCTTCAATTCACCAAACACTAACCTCAGCTTTGAGCTTTCTGTTGGTAAGAGAAGGGTTTTTTTCCTTCCAGCTGAGCTGGGCATATGGCTCACTCCCTGGGGATGCTGAAGAAGACAGCTTGAGCAACGGCCCACCTGAAGCGTCTGGCAAGAAGGAAAGCCCACTCCCGCTTGTTTCTGGCTTGTGATTTGGCACTCACCTGCAAGTAAGGACATGGGAGTTCATTCCTTTTCCTGCTGATCAAGTCTCCAGTATCCTTGGTAAGGGCTGCAACCACCTACCTCTCTCCAAAGACAGTATAGTACACCGAATTCTGCTTCAACACTGAGAATGTGACTGTGCCAACATAATCCTGCTATTCCTTCATGGCATGGCCCAAGCAGCTTCCATGCATATGAGCAGTTGCCTGTTCCACTGAGCTGTTAAGTCTCCCTGACATTTCCGAACAGACCCAGGCAGCTTATTAAGAATCATCCTAGAGCATCTGTCCGTTGACTATGTAGGAAGCTTATATACTCAGAGTGACTCTTCTGGGGCCAAAACATCTTCTGAAACGTTACTGAAGACATGAAAGGCCTGTAGTGACCTACATGTGCTGGAGAGCTTCTTCTCTTCCACTGTTGCCCAAATGCACAGCACAGATCAGGATTCTGCCCACTGGAGATGTTGAGATTCAAATGATCTGAAAAACCACCAAGCCTCAACACTTTCCCTGATCGGTTTGTACTCAAAAACTTCAGGTTTTTGCCTAGATTTTTCCACCTCTTTTTTTTGTTGTTGTTGTTTCAAAGCCTCACTACATGACATTTCCAAGGAACAAGGGACACCTACATCTTCAGAGCTGTAGGTGTTGTCTTTTTGGGGAAAATGTAATGATATTTTTAATAGGAGACATTTTCAAGGTAATAGAAGAACAGAAGAAACCCAGCATATACAGCCCAACACACTTCAGCAAAGAAGAAGAAAGCTAATCTGTCAGTGTCATTCACTGCCTCACAATCCCACCACTGCCAAAAAACAGGAGCTAGCAACGTGATTAATCCTGACCAAAATGAAAAGAAAAAGAATGCAGTTTTAATAGACTTGACATATCAGTAGCAAGAAACAAAGGGAAAATAATCAAATATATGTGTCCTTCTGTCTTAAAATACTCTCCGCAGGTAACAGATGTTACACTGGAGAGCAGAAAGCTGCAGAAGATGTCATTGTATCATGACTGGTGAAAGAAGTCTTCTAGTATCTAAATTTTCAGCTTAGCTTTCTTCTCCATCTAGAGTTTCAAAACAAAATCACTGCTGTGCACTAACATACATATCAGTTATTATTGTTCAGAATGGTGCCAGTGGGGTCTAAGCACGGTGTAAGGCAACTCACAGAACTCAGATAAGGATGGGGGTGAGCAACATGACCAGCTCACAAAGGATTGCTCAAAATGATCTGGCAAAACTGTTTTTCAGTTGAAAACAAGGTTCTGGTTACGGTTTTTTTGAGAATGTGTTTCTCTCTTTATTTTAGAGAAAACAATTCTTTTTCCAAGACATATTCTCAGTTTTTGCTGAAAAAATGAGACTCTCAAACTCAGTGCTTCTTGATTCAAGACCTGAGAGATTGGGGGTTACTTTTTGATGGAAAGAAAAAAAAAATGTTTAAAGAACAATCACCTTCAAATTTTGTATTCAGAGCTACTGTTTGATTTGATCATCTTGTCAGGCTGTCACAATGAGGTCAAAATCCTGGCCCAGCAGTTGCTTATGAAGTTTGTGAGGTTTACAAAAGTGTGCCTTTTAGCATGTAACAGCACCTGGAAAGATTCTTGCACTTGAAATTAGGTGATCCAGGATTTCAGCCTTATTGGATACGTTTCCATCGTAACAACTTCTGTATTTTCACCTGTTGAAATGTCTCTCCTTTAATGTATTTAACTGGAAAATTGCTGACAGTACATCGTTTGCTTGTCTGTCAAGCCCGCTCACTGGTGATTTTAAAGACTGCCTTCCTATCTGTGGTGTTGGAGAGAGTTTTTCATCGATGCAACGAAGTCAGTGGGAGGACTCTGCTAAAAATCAGCACCTGAGATTTGCCACCTACACATGGGACCTCCCCCTCCAAGGGAGCTGCAATAACAAGTCTTCCCAGTGCATAATGCCCAACCTCTGCTGGGAAAGTAGGTGGAAAAAAGAGCAAGATCTGACTTGCTCCAGGACTATCTTGGACACACCACTCCCTGCTGGGAGCAACCCAGAGATTTCATCCAGCTTTGACATCCCAGTCTGAGGCCAGCACTTGGCAGTGCTGGAGCTGGGAGCTGCACACGAGTATGAGAAGGTAGAGGCTGCCAGCAGCGCCTTCCTGTCATACACAAAGGAATCAGACTATGCTACGCCTGAGCGAGAGCAGGGCAACCTTCTGCTTGCTGCCCACTGGGTGGGTGCAAGGAAACTTACGTAAGTGAGAAGTAAAGACTCAGACCACTCTTCAGTCCAAGGCCTAGGGTTGATGCTGCATCCCAGAGGCAACAGGCACAGGACCTGACCTGGCTGATCACAGCAGGTTCCTGGCCCAGGGTCTTTTTCTGCTTGGGAAAAAACCCAACCAACAATTAAAAAAAAAAATCTCTTCGAAGAAGTCCAAGAGCAAAGGCTGATGCATCAAATTGCTCCAAGGACATGTTTCCACTGCAGAATGGGCTCATGTTTGGTCCTTGTGCATGTCAGTTGGTGTTTCTTGTGTCCATGCAGAGAAGCTGCATGGTCTATGGAATAAGACCTTCTCCTCTATTCCTGGCCATATGGATACTGCAAGTGTCAGGGTCAAGGGAAGGGTTCTTGGAAGGAGCCCAGGTTTCCTGGTGACCTGGCTGAGTTAGACAACCTATGAACTACTGTGTTGTTTCCTGAGACAAGAAACAGCTCATTCTGCCCCAGTCCTGTAGACAGAAATGCTCTCTGCCTTCCTCTTTAGCTGAGACACGCTTAAGTCTGCATGTTGCTCACATCCACCCTCTCCTGCCAGGGACACATGGCTGAACCTGTGCTTTGAGATGTTCAGTGTCTGGTGGCTGCCTGCTAGTTGCAAAAGGGCACAGGCAAGGAGGCAGAAGGCATGCCAGCCCCTGATTTCTGTCATCCCATAAGGCAGAAGCGGGTGTTCACTCCTGGCATGGTGGAGATACCCACTGTATGTGGTGGTTTCCATGCATTGCCCAGCTGTGGACAGATGTTTGGGTGCCAGACAGCTAGCACAGTCAGAGTATTGTGTTATTCAGAAGCATCCTGGAGCATGGGAATAGCTTCCTACACACTGGTGACAGAAATCAAAGTAGCTGAGAAGCTGCTATCAGCTGGGAGCTGGGTGTCCCAGGCTACCCTCAGATCAATAGCTCCCTGGTGCAATACTAGCTATGAGCTCTGAGGATAAGGATGTTTGCCATATAATGAAGAGGGCAGTGACCTAAGCAAGGGTCTGAAACTGCAGCTGGTTTTCATGGAACAGGCTGCAGGCATCTCCTGTACACACAAACATCCCCTGCAAAGGGGATCCTCCTCCAAGCCTTAGTGGGTCAAGAAGGGAAGCTTGTGGTAAGCTTGCGGGACAGCCACATGTTACAGGAGACTTGTCTGACCTTACATCAAGCACATGCATGTTCTCTAAGGACAGCTGAGCTCAGCGTTACCTTGTGAGAGCCCTCTTTGACTCCATAGGCTGAATGCATGAGAGAGATACCCTGACCACAGAGCAGCTGACAAAGGGACCTTTAGTGGGGGTTGAACATATGCCAGTGATGAGATGGCATATGATATGATGCTCATATCAGGCTATTGCTGTGATAATGGTAGTGTTTAGAAATGGATTAAGGGTTTTGGGCACAACTTCCTACCTCTTCCTTTTCTCCGAGCACAGAAGCATGAGTGTACTATCCATGCCTCTTCATTAGCAAATAATACCAAGTTAAAACATCAAGACATATAGGCAGGATTTCACCCACATAACTATGGATGTCCAAGCCTGAGTTAGCTGGTGCCTTTGTGGAGGGTGAAGGCTCATGTGCTAAATACATTGCATCTGTCTGCCTGGTGTTCATGTCGAGCCAGCAACTGGCAGAGGCCCTTTGCCTTTCCTGAACACGTTGTTTCCAAAGGCTTGGCTGGCTGCCTGGTCCTGCCCAATAGGGAAAAAATGTGTGGCTTTGCAGTTTGCAGTCAGCACCCAGGGCCCAGCCTCACTGCTTCACCAAGGGGCATTAAAACCTTTGGAATGGTGTGCTGGGAACACCAACAGCCCTGGGCAAAAAAGAAAACACTGGCAAGGTAGGGACATGAAGGCAGAGGAACCTGTACCAGGGCCTGGTTTGAGAGGGGCAGCTGAGGCGGAAGCCACTGGATGACAAGAGGGACAACAGGCACTTTTGCTTTGCTGAATACTAATTTGAGCCCATCTTCCCCTCGGGCTTACAGAGCATCTAAGACTACCCTGATAAAAAAGGTGTGAGGGGTTTGGGTGAAACCACAGGGAAGGGCACAGAAGATATTTGTGGTGTGGCCTCACTTCCAGAAGGGATTGTTTCCTTCAACATCCTTTCCATTGCTCCCGCAAGGGCACCAAAGCTCCGAAGGCTGCCGGCCCCACACACTGGGGCTCCAGCAGGGAAGGAAATCCTTGGAGCTATTTCCACATCTACCCAGAGCTAATGCTTCATCTTGGGAAAAGTGTTAAACCTATCCAGGCTTTGAAAACACGGTGGTATCAATCAGAATTTAAAACAATTTATGCATAGACCATCATAACATTTTAATGGGGAAAAAATACACAGTCATTTCAAGCTTGAGGAGTCTAAGTAGTATAGCTTTGTATAAATGGCTGAGATGTTATTTGTTTATTGGGCAATCTACTTTTTTATATTGTTTGTCAGGCTATATAATTTTAGGTGAAAGCTTTTTAGCATGCTGTGCCTGCCAGAACTTCCTTTAGATACAGGTTTCTGCTCCAATGTGCGCAGAAAATAGACCACTAATTGCCTTCTTACCCCCTCTTGTACTGTTAACCAGAACCTGGCTAGCCCATAAATTAGACAACCACATTAAAGGTGCTGCTGCACAAATGAGTTGAGTGCTAAAGCAGCTGATTTCATTTGAGGTTCACAAGAGGATCATTTAGTTCAAGAGGCTGATTTTGGCAAACGTAGCACTAACTTTTTATTCAGTTTAGGTTTCCTAATCACAACAAGGGGGGGCAGTGATCTCTTCACAGAACACCAGCAAACAATGGGCAGGGGCCCTCAAACTTTTTAAACAGGGGGCTGGCTCACTGTCCCTCAGACACTGTCGGGGCCGGACTATAGTTTGATAAAAAACTACGGGGGAGTCGCCCACCTCGCTGATGCCACCGCCCCCCTCCCTAGCCCGGCCGCGCAGTCCGAAAAGGGTGGCCAGAAGGGACTGAAGGAACTCTGACACATCCGGGCTCTGGCCGGGGTGAGGATTAAGTGTCAGGAAGTCATCTGCGGCTGCTTGGGTTCCCCCCCGGCGGGGGGTGGGGTGGGGAGTTCTGTAAATACCTGCAGGCCGCTTTGAGGACCCTGACGGGCCGTATCCGGCCTGCGGGCCATAGTTTGAGGACCCCTGCAATGGGAGACCTGGAGTCCTCCACTGAGGTTATCTCTTGGAGAAGGTGCCTTCTGTCCCAGAAGCCTCTGTCTGCCTTGGTCTGCTCTGGGTCTTTGGACTGTGTGTTACTCTGAGAGAAAGTCATGTCCTAGGTTGAGCTGGTGTTGAGCTGACACAGCCCTGATGATTGTGGGGCTTCTGAAAGCTTCTTTATTAAAATGTGATGTCTCACTTCCTTTAGTTGCTATGATGAAATTACTCTCACCAAGATTTCTGCAACTCCATGTGGATTCTACTGACTGTGAAAAATTGTTTGCAGATGCAATATAGAACAGCCTTAAATCAAAAGATCTAATGGCCGTGCCTGGGTAGAAACAGGGTGTTGCTCTGCTGAAGCCCATCAAGTAGCATTTTAAAGTTTAAAACCCAGCAGAGCTTCTCACTATTGGCTCAAGTGTTAATCCATTCCTTGGCAATGCAGACAACACCTGTGTCAAGAGTCAGCATAGGACAGACCAGGGCTCTTCGAAATTCAATGAACTGAGAGTAAACAGATAGGAATTTCTTTCTCACTCTGGTTTTCCATATTACTCCAGGTTTAGTGACTTACAACCACCTCCCCTTGCACTTTCTGCACTTACCATGCACCCCTGGGCCTTCTATCTGCTCACCAAGTGCCAAGTCTAGACGTGCCTTTCCAAGGGCCAACAGCCCAATGCATTCCTTACTGGCTAGGAGAAACCCTTCCATTCAACTCTCCCTGAATGGACAAGACCAATTAGTCTCCTAAATCACACCAAGTGTTTTCTGGCTGCCGCCTTTTAAAGCCTCATGTTATTCCTAGGGCTTGGACCAAACACCGAGTTAATGATTACTAGGTGGAGTTTCACTGGTTATTTTGAGAAGACAGCCTTTTCCAACCTTCTGGACACCTGAGGCAGGACATTTAATCAATGTCTTTGTCCTTGTCAGCTGATGCATTAAATCAGGTGGTGTTTAGGTACATAAAATCATTTCAAGCTCCTGATACTGTGCTTTCCAGTGTGCAGGTAAGGAGCAATGAAACCTACAGGCATCGTTAAGAGAATAAAAATCTAGTCGAGCTTTTAGTTAAATGTGCAAATTTATACCCATTATGTGTGTACAGTTCATCATTGCTCCACAAAGATATTGATTTTTTTTTTCTGGCCTGCTATGTAATTCTAATTGTGGTTTTAAATCACAGCTTTTCAAATTTGAGCTGGACTTAACTTGCAAATGTTATACAGATATAAACATATAAATGCTGAACAGAAAAGTATACAAAGACAAAGAAATAAATATATAAACGAGAGACTGGGAAACACTAGATGGAAATACAATTAAGAAGATAATGATGTAAAAAGAGAAAGCGAAAGAGAAAGCAAGTGAAAGAGAAAGTGTGAGAACGAAAAACAAGGGAAGGCAAGGCAGGAAAGACAAGCAGGTAAGTGGAAATATTTGAGGCTACATGGGTCTTTAGCATGACTAAATTGCATTTGAAACATTGTGCAATAAATAAGCAAGCTAACAGATTTTACACCACACAATAAATATTTAGATTATTTTGTATACAGAAGCAAAACGGTGGTCATTGCAGCTGAGCAAATGAGCAATCTATACTATTTAATTGGGTCTGCTTAGTTTTGTGTTTGTGAATTATCTGCAAGAAAATTTTAATTTCTTTTCCTTCGTTTTTAGAAACATGAGAGGTCCTAAAAACTTTTCAGAGGGCAGTTGTCTCTTAATTTAAAATGTATGTATTTATCTAAATATTTAGAATGCAGTTTGTATTAATAATTGATTGGACATGTAAGGTGTAGATACATTTATTGTCCCTTGCTGGATGAACATAAGAATCAGGCCTGTTGCCATGTATTACATAGGCAAGGAAACAGGAGCAAGGAAGCTGACTGAAGGGCTTCAGCTGATGCCACCTCGCAGAGTACGTAGACAGCAGCATTTTGTTCCCTGTCCTCCTGTTCCTTCCCAGGACTCTTCTCTTATTTGCAACATGTTATAGACAAAGCTCAGTTAAACCAATTCTGCGTTTGTTCTACTTTCCCTCCTGAGGTCCTTGAGTCCAAGACTTACTGCAGATTTGATTACACTCATGCTCAGAGGACAGGGGAGTGGGCTCCTTTCTAGCATGTACCTCTGTGGGTTCTGAGAGGAGAGGTTCATAGCACCTCCAGAGCTGATGTACTACCAGTTTATGGAGGGGAGAATGAAATCTGGTGCCTTGATTTCAGTGGATTTCAATCATCATGTAACCATGTCTAGATCTTCTGAAATCCATGTGGGATTAAGTTTAAAAGTCTCCACTGATTGTTAGTGTCTAGCTGAAGTGCTCAGAAGTGCTACTGGATCCACCAACTGAGAAAAAGCCTGTGTAGACAGCACTGGAGTGGGTCAAGACACTTCCAGAGCTCAGTTCTTCCAGCCTTGGATGTTCACAAGCAGAATTTCCAAAAGCTTTCCCTTCTCCTGGGAGTACCTCAAGCTGCTGTAGACCCATCACCCAGAAAAGCAAGGTGTTTATACCTAGAAATTCTTTCTGGGAAGTTAAACCCAAGAGATTCATCAAGGTTACATTATCTCTCTCTGGTCAGACCTGCTGAAGCACCCAGTACTGCAGCCCAGGTCCTCCCTCCCACCTGGGCAGAGGGCTGGTAAGAGCACACCCTCATTTTCTCCTGGCTCCTACACTCATGTTTCTTCCTGTGGACAGGGAGAGAGTAGGGTGAAAAAGGTCAAGCTGGTGTATTCCCAGGTCTCACCCAGACCTGAGCTGGGAGCACCACCAAACCTAGACCTTCAAACACTTCCCTCTGAAGGGTGAGTATCTTACGCGTCCCCTGCATAAATCATCTTCCTCCTCCACACTGCCCAGGGCTGGAGGACAAAGTGTTAGGAACATCTCCCAGCTTTTCAGCTCCTGGGCTTGATACAACTGCAGCGCAGTGAGCTCTCATTCAGGCCTGAGGCCCAGGGCAAGGATCTGCTCACTGTAAAAAGAAATTCTAAAGGGCTTAGCTGATAAGTTTTAAAACATACCTGTGGAGCTTGTGTGATGTGCGGCAGCTCAGAATTTGACTAAATGTAGGCAGCTTTGCACAGAGAGATTGATTTGGAGGGACATTACTGTGGGACAACATCCCAGCAGGACTTGTAACATGCTTAAATCCAGCAAGGAAGCACAACAGTGAAGAAAACAGGGCAGGAAAATTCTTTGTAGGGTTGCCATCTCCAGATGCCAGGTATTGTCCTCTACTCCAGTTTGGGATCAGCCATGCATTATTTTCCTCTTGCTTTCAGATATTTGCAGAGGCAGCAGCTCCACACCCTCTCCATACAGTCAGGTCCAGTGCATCACAATTTCCTAGCTTCATTTTTGTACTGATCCAAACAATTTTAAGGAAAGTTTCCCCACATGTTTGGTGAGAGGTGGAGATACAGAATGGAAAATTTCAGCCCAAACGGTTGAAGTTCAGCAGAGTTACAATGGGCAAACAACTGGGGAAGGCTATGGTGAGAACTGCCAGGTGCCACCTGCATGGCCAGGCTACAGCTGAGCCTGAAACCTGCCCTGCCTCAAAGAGTCTGGAGTCTGGGGGAAAATCAGGCCATCGAGTGGTGTGTGGAGGACTTCTCTCTGGGTTATAGTTCTGCACTGAATTCCTCTATCTGTAACTATCTGAATATATGATTTCTATATATATATATTTTGATTTTTTTCTTCTCGTATTCCGGTATAATAAAAATAAAGTAGAAAATAGAAAGTTGTGTAGGGCAGACAACATGAAATGTCTGTGGAAAGGTTCACAGTATTCTAAAGTAATTCCTCAACTCGTCTTACCAAGCAGTGAAATTGTGCTTCCCCTGGTAATAGGCAATATTCCTACCGGAGAAATAAATTATGACTATCAGGGAGGACGGGAAGAAAATGAAAAGATGTAAAAGAGAAAGTGTAAAAATAGACTATGCATATGAAATCCTTTCTTACTCTTGGCCTTTCCTAAGGCAACTTTCCTCAATATTTCCTGGACAAGATCTTATTTAACATGGCTTATGTAAATGAGTCTTCCTGCAGTTCAAGACCTGGCTCACACCTATGGTGTGAAGAAGCTGATGCGTGGTGGGAAGAGCAAACTGAAGTTGCCGCGTGTGAATGCAGAATCACTTGGAGACCGAAAAAGCTTCTTGCCAAAAAAAAAAAGCTGATGAACCAGTGTTACTTTAAGGCAGGTGGAATAGTTCATGCTCTTGTTTTTATCATTAGTGCTAAGAGGGAAAGACAGCTTTGTTTTCACATGGTTATTGATTATTAACCAGCTTTGTGAAAGGTTACCTTTCTGCTAGATACAGCCACGGGGGGGGTGGGTGGTTTAAAAATCAATCCCTGGGAAAGTGCTGTTTCACAGTCAACTTCTCCTTCTCCCACTGCTGGCCCTTGCCATGGATACAGTTTCCTTGTGTTGGTTTGAGCACCGCCAGGAGATAAAAGAGATTGTTTTGAATATGTTCCACTCACCTTCGATACCTCTTTTCTGTCTAAATGCGGATTGAGGAAAAACAGTTGAGCGCTAAGAAGTCATTAATATTTTGCAGATATAGAAAATCAAACCAAATTACTATAAGGAGGTGTGACTGAACGACACTCCTTACTATTTTATACTCTAGTATAAAATAGACAGTCAGGGAGGTGGGAGGAATGATGAGGGCTTCCGTGGCACATAAAAACCTCCTACTGCAGGTGAAGTACAGGATCTTAATCTGAACTGCAGCATGTATTCAACCAGGCTTTACGG
>JAVSBS010012327.1:0-25919 GCA_033124195.1 Coracias cyanogaster
CCCCCGCAGTGGGATGGGGTGGGCAAGATCTTGGGAGGGGACACAACCAGGACAGCTGACCCAAACTGACCAAAGGGCTATTCCATACCATATGATGTCAGCTCAGCTATAAAGCTAGGGAGAAGGAGGAGGGGGGCGGGGGGGCGTTCCGTTGTCCTCCAGAGCAACTGATACGCATCTTGGAGCCCTGCTTCCCAGGGAGTGGCCAAATATCACCTACTGATGGGAAGTAGAGAATAACTTTGTTTTCCTTTGCTTCCGCGCGCAGATTTGCTTAGCTTTGTTTCTATGATTATTATTAAACTGCTTTTTGTTTTTCATCTTATTTTCCTCCCCTTTCTTTTTTTGCTTTGCTGAGGAGGGAGAGGGGAAGAAAAGGGGAGGTGATAGAGTGGCTTGGTGGGCACCTGGTGCTCAGCCAAGGTTAACCCACCACACACCTCAACATGAGGAGGAAGTTCTTTACTGTGAGGGTTGCAGAGCACTGGAATGGGCTCCCCAGGGAGTTTGTGGAGTCTCCTTCTCTGGAGACTTTCAAGACCCGTCAGGATGCATTCCTGTGTAACCTGCCTTAGATTCTATGGTCCTGCTTGGCAGGGGGGCTGGACTTGATGATCTCCAGAGGTCCCTTCCAACCCCTAACATTCTATGATTCTGATTCTATACTGCTAGTGCTAATATTCTAAGGCTTATATTGGAGTGCATGGTTTTATATAATACTATTACTGGTCTTTAGCTGTCACTTGCAGGAGAATCAGTGACAGCTTCTTGTAACAGACATTTATGAAACAACACAGACAGTCTTTTAGCTGGTGAGAAAAGGAATTACCCTACGGGAAAGCTTATTTTATAGAAGGCCAGTCTTCTGTGAGAACTTCCCTTCACCATGGTAATGCAGTATCATGTGCTATTCTCATGAAGAAAAGTGGTTCCAGACAGTTTAAGTAAGCCCTCTGCATGGGAAAATGCCTGATACCTGCATTGCAAGGGAAAATAAAGGGTTTACTTGACTTTTTTTGAAAGATCTAGACCATTCTCCTCTCCTCCACTTCAAAACTCTGTCTGTGACCAAGAGATGACATGAGAACCCTTATGTGTCTTTGTATGTCTGAGCATTGCACGTTCCCTCACTGACTCACCTCCTCCAAACGGTGCCCATATAACCCTGCGAATGGATTTCACCCAATCCTCCATATCATTCTGTGTGCTTGCCATAAGAAGGTACGTCTCATGATTAGCTGTCATCCGCTCTCGGTCTCCTCCTACAAGAGAAGATAATTGCACTTAGAAACTCTTTTGCTTTCCTGCCTACCGAGGTTCTTGTCAGACTGACTGCTGAAAGCAGTAATAGCAGCTCCAGAGCAAGCAGACATGGAGTGTTTATCATCAGACACAGCATAAAAGGAACGTCCTGTAAGTACATTCCCCATCAGACAGCAAGAAGTTGTCATGCTTCCAAAAGGAAATGAGAGGATAAATGTCATTGGTGAACAAGAACAGCCCCATGCCTTTCCAAGAATATCAGGGACCTGCACTAACCTGTAACTTCATTAATGGCACTGGAAATTTTGAAGCAATTGTACCTTGATGGATGAAATAAACACACAGAGAGATAAACATGCCTTGAGCAAGTGAGGATGACTCCATTTTTATTTTTGGGAACACAATGTGTCACATTCATGGCAATGACAGTTGATAACACCCAAGTGTTGCTGTGAATCTCTAAGAAGGCAGCCAATGCTAGCAGCTGACATGGTACAACCCACTGCCTTGGATGGGTCTGATGAAGATTAGGTTAAGAAACACATTGCCTTATTTTTCTTTATTTAAAGGACGTGCTGACAGTAAGAAGGTCAAAACCAGAAATTGGCTTGCCATAGCTCCAGGTTTTTACACTTTTGGTACTGCTTCACCTTCATCCTAATGGGTACTATGTTAACGCAAGAGCACATGGGGATTCAAGCCATCTTTCCAGCACTGCAGAAGGAGCAAACCCTTCCAGAAAGATAGCATCAGACCTTTTGAAGCCCTTTCACTGAGCCAAGGGCACGCATGTATACTTTAGACGCAAACATGTGCACCTAGAAATCCTGAGTTCTGTGTTAAACTTTCCAGCTTCTTCCATCCCTATTTTTCATTCTAGTCATATGTAAAGTAAATATCTGTGTTCATTTCAGCAGGAATACTGCTCCTGGGAGGTCTTCTGAAGAGTGCCATGCTCAGTACTAGGAATTGAAACACCTAGGTTTCTACAGCTAAATCCTTAAGGGCTAGAAAATCCAACAACGACTTCCTGGCACAGTCGTTCTGAATGAACCTACTTGTACAGTCCACACATTGCAGAATTAGGACACCCAACTGTAAAAGGGACTGAAGTGAAAGTTGACAAACACAAAAGCCATGCACTCCCAGACACAGGCAGATTCTACTGAACACTTATTTATAAAGTCTACATCATTATTAAAAACTTAAATTTGAACTTGGAGGTATAGAGAGACTATTCTACTTTTTTACAGTCAAAATACAGCAATTCATATAGGTATGTTCCCTAAAAAGGCATCCAAAGAAGTAATGTAGCAACCTGAAGTAAAATACATTTTACACTATGTCACCGTTTTAAAAGTCTGAAGAAGATTACTTTTTTTTTTCTAAGACATAGTTAAAAGGTAGAGATGAACATATTTGAAACGCCAACTCTAGAGAAATATCAGCATGAGCTGCACTGTATTTTTTTTTGGAGACTTTTCAGTGACTAGCATAAGAATTTGTACAAAACATGGGTTTTACTTCTATGCTATGTTCCATCATTTTTACCTTCAAGAAACAGAGGATGAAGGTATGGAGAGTGGGAAGGATCTCAATGGCAGCATTCCACATCAACCCCGCCCAGCAGAAAGCACATAATCAGGCCCTGGAAATTTACTCCTCATCTCTAACTTTTACATAGCCATATTGACCAGAACAAGGACAGATCTCTCTCACACAAAGAGTAGACATGATACTGTCTACAGTCTACTTAAACTGGCATATTATATGCATCATCCAGAGTTCTCATCCTGAAAAGACCCAAAAACAGAGGTACAAACAGAAAGCCTCAATATACTGTCACTGCTATTAAATATAATAGTAATAAATATAGTGTAGAGAAAAAGCATGCAACACAGTTGCACCCTTTTTGTGGCTCATAGAAACTGAAAAAAAATTATTTATACTGTCATTTTGTACTGTGGCTTTTTTTTCCCCCCCATTTTCAAATGGACCAGGATCCTTTAAGCTGCCATAAAAAAAGACGCATCCACACAAGATACATAACCAATCCAGGAATAAAACAAGAGGTGACCTGATTTCCTTACTAAAGAGATAACAAAAAGATGACAGCCATAGCCAAGTGATGATCCTCCTCTCAGGTGTCTGTCAGATCACTCCATATTCTTTTAATAGGCTGCATATTTAAATTCATCAGATTGTGTGAGATTTATTCATTGTCATGTTACGACAAATTGGAAGGTGTTCTCCAGATAAACTGGATTAATCCCAGAAGTCTAGATAGTTCATTTATGGTGTGGATTCCAGAGCAGTACTCTATAAAACATTCAGGTAAACATCCAATCACCTAATACACAATCTTTGTTTATTTTTGCAAAGAAGGAAAACATAATGTTGGTTACATTATATTTTGGTATGAGAAAGCAAAGCTTTCGTAACAAATGGAGCTTAAATATTTTATAGCAATTGTGGATCTGTCTACTTTGTAATTCAAGTCCCTGCTTTCACACCACAATACTGGATCTTTCAGGGTTCTTCTACTTGTGCATTAATTAGTTATTCAAGAACTGAAGCCTCACTAAAAGATTTTTGGGGATATATTAGCACATGTTTGATTTGTAGTTTACAGCAAATGTTAATTTTTAGTAGGACTATATTTTAAATCCATAATTGACATCAAGGGGACAGACAAGAAGAAATGACCATGATTCAGGGAAAAGCCATCTCAGCTAAATAATATCAGATAAACAGAAATAGAATTAGAAGGACCTTTCTGAATCATGGTCCACGGGATACTTCTGAAAGACAGTGTTTAGAATTTCCACTTCACTTTTTTTTCCCCTTATAATATTATTGTAATGATTATAATGAAGCATGAGTAGATTACAATCTCAAAAAATCAGACATCTGTTTATACCACAGATACTGGCATTAAGTACGTCAACTTGAAAACAATGCTCAGCATGAAATGCATTACAGATGTGAATGCATCCTTACTCCTTTCCTGTGGATGTGCAAATCATAATGTATTTTACCTGTATTGGTGTATAGCTCCAGATACGCCCTCTCAGATTTCTTTTCCTGCATTTGCTGCCCAAGTGCAAGAAATGCCTGAGTGTTGCAGCTGGCTTGTGACTAGCCAACACAATGGGCTGGAATATGAACTCTGCTTTTTTTTCATCTTTTTCCCTTGTTACTTTGTAGGTGTCACAGGCCCTGGAAGGAGCAGAACCCAGTCTACCTGACCAAAGAAGTCAACTCTGGCATATTAAAGAAGAAAAGCTGTTGTTTCCACTACTGATGTGTATATCCTGTTTCCTCCAGCCTCTCATAACAGCCAAAAGTAATTGGATCTATACCATATCTCAAAACTATAATGTAGTATCACATATTTTTATTCCCGCACCCCTAACCAATCCCTAATTGGTTTTATTTTCTTGGCAGCACCAGAAACGGAATTTCTATTTATTGCAGAAATCTATCTACAACATCTATTTGGAGTGGAAACAGTGAAACAGCACAATTCAATGATGAATCTTTCACTCCGAACAGGTCAGACTTCTCCTCCTGCCACCTTTGGCACTAGCTATGACTTACAGGTTCTCAGGAGCTCCTTCCTGCCTCCTTTGGGCCTCAGTAACCAGTGAATACAGATTGCTGTTGTGCTTCCTGATAAGGACAGCCTGTGACCATCCAGCCACACACTAGCTGCAGCTTTGTGCACCAAGCCAGCACTGCTTTGATATAAGCGAGGTGAGGTATTTTAAGAACTCTTGCCAGCAACTGGAAAGAAACAATTAAAATACGGAGAGGCCAACTCTGCAGCAGAAAAGGAAGGGAACAGCCTGTGCTTACTCCTGCAACACTACTCCACACACTCAGAAAACCATGAAGAGACAGTAGCTAAAATTAAGGGTGATTGTTTCCCAGATACCTCCAAAGATCTCCTGCTTTTTATCATCCATCAATTAAATGCGAATGCACAGACATTTTGCATGCAGCTGTGGAGGCAGGGGGAAAGGGGAGTTGTACAAGGTGTTTTTTCTTTGTAGTCTTTTCCAACACCTTTTGTAGTCTAAACAAACACCTTTCTCTTACCTGAATGTACCCAGGCTGAACTCTGAAAGAATTAAGTGCTTATCCTTTTAAAAGCATCTTGGATTTCTTGCAAATAGTAGTTCCAGCATCCTTGAGAATGGAATGCAAAGGGATTAAATTCATACCAAGTGTTTAAAAGAAAATTTTCTCCAAGAAGGAACATCAAAAACTAGGATTAATCTGATTTTTCTGATCTGAGAATGTCATGGCCAACCTCAAAAGAATATTCACATTCCAACATAAAAAATTTGGGGGCCAATTTCAAAGTGAAGCAGTTCCTTACTCCCTTGTGCATTTCTCTTGGCCACAGTTTTTGAAACTCTTGCTCTCAGCTGGGGAACTGAAAGATGGTGAAAGGCAGACTGGCATTACAACAGAAACCACCAGGTTTTCTTAGAAACTTCCTCCTGCTTGTATGCGTCGCATTTTGTTTCCTAAATGTTTAATTTCTTACAAAAATGATAAATAGTAAAATTTTAGCCTTCTAATGTCTCAGATGAATACACTAAATGCACTTCCATATGGCATTCAAATAGGAACTCCTGGCCACTCATCATGTCACACATACAAAAAAAAAAATCAAGCTATACTTACAAAAAGATTTAGGAGCTGCTATTCAGATGCTAAATTCTGAAAATCTTGCCTGGGGAGTCTTTTGTTTTGTTTCTACTGTGCTCTGTTTTTACTTTATTTTCTTAATTTTTTTAGCTTGGCTTTCAAATAGTTGTCACTGCTATATGGTCTGTAATTCTCTTCCAGCTACTACTTACTGTCCATCACCACATTTCTACAAAAAAGCACTCAACAATGCTGCCCTTTTCTCCCATACATCCCTGTATCACCTAAAGCCGTATAGTTGTACCAGCCTTTAAGGTAGAAGAGCTAATCTTTGTACAACTGATATTCCATACCAATTGTTTGCAACTCAGAAATGTACGCATCTGTGTTTTGCATAAACCTTCCAAGTGTAGCCCAATGTAGCTGTGCAATGAAGCAGGCATGCTCTTCTCTGTTCAGATGTATAAGAGTATGTAATCTATATTTCCTGATCAGGACTCCAATTAGTATTTCTTCAAAAGCAAAACACTAATAATTATGATAGAATTAATGACTCTTAAATGACTCTACTTCTTAATTTTTACCCTATGCTGAAAATGAACTGCACATTAAGTGACATTTAATCTATTTCTCTTGAAAAACTCATCTGCATTTCCTTCATCAACTTTCATTTTACAGCATTCGTATTCAGACTTCTTAATGCTAAGCCAAAATACTCTCTGCGAGTTGTAGAGGATACTAGAATATCAGAGATCAAGATAAGCAGCCTTATTCTCTTTTTTTTCTAATGAGACTCCTTGTTTAAGAAAAAACAGAAATTATGATTACTTATGATTAATATTAACATTAACCACTGCTGCTTTAAGCACAGAAGTCTGACTTTGCACACTGATAAGCTACTAGAAGTTCAAATTCAAACATGTCTGTCTTCCACATACTGAACCTGGCAACTACAGGATCCATCTACCCTCAAGTAGTCTATAAACTCTATTACAGCTGTTAAACCTTATAATCACACCTGACTTTAACTAACATAAGAACTGTTCTGCTGGCCACCACCTGTATTCATGAATCCTGCGCATTGGAAAACCACACATCGACATCTTTCTAGGATTATTCACACTACTGAACTGAGGTGATATGGACGATTTGCCCTTCAAACTGTCCTCAAACTGTTAGACCAGTTTAAGCAGTAAAATATTTTATGTTCATTCCAACTGGGCCAGTGGAAAAACCTAATTACAAAAACCTCGGTCAGAAAGTAAGTTGAAATTTGCAGAGCAAAATGAATTCCCCATTTGGAGAATGCCTAGAAGACAGCAGGGCTTTTTCAATAGAAAGAGTTGTTCTCATGAAGCTCTGAACCAGGTGCTGTTGGATACCTAAAATCAGGCTCAGGAAATGTATCCACCATGTGTAACACAATGAATATGCTATAGAGGTAGCTTTCTTCAGTGCTGCAGGGCTACAACTGTAGCACATCTGTCTGTAAAAGTAGATTTAGTGTCTTGCAAAATAAAAGCATAAAATCAGTGCCATATTTAAGCATTTTGTTTATGTACAGCTACCAAGTCTTTCTCCTAACATAATAGTTATTGCTTAAATATCTAAGCAAAAAACTGTGATGCTTGCTCATCAGCAGTTACAAATGTGTTACAAAGATGTCATTGAGGAGGGAGAGAGAGATATGAATTCAAATTATCCTTTGTACAATATAAGAGGTCTAAAAAAAAAAATCAGAGCACTTAATCTTTCTAGCCATATCACATTCTTCTTCTGCCCTACATTTGCTGCCCTTCCTTTATTCCTAGTTTGAACTTCCTCTATGCTTCAAACAGACTTCATAGTTACCCACCTCATCCTCAGACACAGATCCCAAGTGGTACTTATTTCGTAGAGCCTGTTCTTCCTACCCTTCTCTGTCACCAAGATGCTGGTGCCAACACAGTTAACTTATGTATCTAGCCATTCTCCAGTGCCACTCCCACTTGGGAAAAAAAAAAAAAAAAAAATCATGCCATCTCTCCTCTTGTTTAATGCACACTGTCCAGAGCATTTTTTTTCCAGGTTGCATTAAAAGGCCACCAAGCTGTGTGGTCTTCATCACAGCTCTATGCTTCACCAGCCATGCTACCTTCCTGGTTAATCAGCACCATGCAGAAGTCAGAGGCATGCTTCTTTTGCACTGCTGTTGATAGTTCTCAACTTTCCAGAATTTTTCAACATTGTCAGCATCACTGTGATATAAAATGCGGTCTGAACTGTCATGTTCGCTGTTCTATTGTTGTGACTTTCAGCTGCTTCCAGAGTTGCTGCAACATTTTCTGCATCCATTAATGATTCCACTTCCTTGGAGTTGAGTTCTGTGAAACCACACAACAGCAAAAAAGTATTTTTCTACCTTTTTTTTTTTCCAGCCATACTATCTGAGATGAAATCATATTTTTCTGCCTGTATAGTGAAGAAATTGCTTCAGCACAGTTGACTGCAAATATCCTAAACACACAGTCTAGCACTAACATGAAACTTAGCAAACATTCTCACAAAGCGTGTATTATAATTTTATCTTATACTTCATGAAGGAAAGCAGAGAAATAAATTTGGTGCATCCACAAAAGACACACTTGGTATCACTCCTCAAGAAGGCTTCCTGCTCCTTGTCTCTTGCGATGGAATCTCACACAGGGGTTTTTGGTAGGAAGATGTGGAAAATATAAACAAATGAGAAAACAGAGATTGGCCATAAGAAATCCACTCCTCTAGATCTTTCATTACTTCTAGGATTTGAGACATACACAATATTTATCCAATTATAGAAAAAAAAAAACATTGCAGGCCACATTCATCTATGTACATGTACAGTACCATCACAGTGCCTTATTTTCAAAATAGCAACAAGATTTCATGTGAAATTATAAGCTCAAGTTTTTTTAGTTAAAACTTGCACACACAGAAGATATAAAATCAAATTGTGAAGGCCTTTTTTTTTTCTTTTGACAAAGAAAGTAGACTGAGTTAATCTTTTTGCTTTCTTCTCCCATTCTTCTGCCATTAGTCAATAGTTTCCTGAGGACAGAAACATGAGAAATTTGCTTTGTGAACTACAGCTTGAATTCTTACATACAGCAGAACTTGCTTGTGACCTCCCAGAATAAAGAACATGGAGAGAAGAACATAAGTTTTCAATGATCTCAAATGTTTTACTGCTTTATTTCTACTACCTTCAAATCAGGCAATGTCATTTCTACATCTGAGCTGCAACAACCAAGAGAGTAGTGGTTTGCTGCAGCCATGTCTTGGCTCTGTAGCACAGCATTTTACGTGGCCACTGACTACACAGGGTTGTATTTGGTGCTATGCCTATAGGGTAGGTGATTTTAAGGAGGAATGCAGAAGACCTCAAAGGAAACAGAGTTAGTCAAATGTAGTCAAATGTCCTCAGCATTGAGGAATTGCACCAAGAATACCTATTGTCTTTAACAAGAAGGCTTCTCTGCCAATTGAAACCTTTTTCAGGTACTGTTATGTGTATTCATTACAAATAGTCCCCTATTTGTACAGAACCACAGAAATGGCTCCACATTTAACTGCCTCATCTGCTCACTGTTTGCCATTTGATTGTTGGAATATTGCTGCAGTGTCAATTTCTAAAGTTTAACAGTTCTCACCCCCTGAAATTACTATTTTACTTGCTCCTTCTTTGAAGTGTCTGAAGTTGGACACCCAAAATGACCATCACATTACTTGAAATTTGGCTGATTTCTAAGTTTATTTTAGAAAAAGTATCTATGAACATATATCCATCTCCGCTTATGGGGGGGGGGAAGCCCCATGCATTTGCTGGCCTAGACATAGTCACCAATGTAGAAAGATGCTTTAGAAGAAGTTGGCTGCAAGGACTTCATTTGGCAAAAAGAAAGATCCTGGATCTGTTGCTGCTGGAGAGATGGCTGCCCTGTGCTACCAAATGCTTTTTTTGCTTTCAAGCCTTGCATCACAAACTGCACTGAAGTGCAAAGACTCAACGTGAAATGGATTATTTTTAAAGTTCAGTTCCACAGCATGTACTTGTATAGCATTTGTCCTAGCAGGAAATTAAAACTTCTGATGATTTTAAGTAAGGAAGAATCAATACCTGAATGGTATTTACATACCTGAATGGAATTTACACCTCAAGTGTAAATTCACCCAGGGCCTGGAAGGAGCTACTTATATACATTGGCATGTGAACTTCAGGCTGCAAGGCCAGCATGCCAAGGTGCCAGACCTAGATGGTCATCAGAGTATAACAAGAATAACATTCAAAGCACGTGCTCACTGCAGCTCTCAGCATCTACTAATTAAGCTCTCTGTTTCTCATAAATATTCAATATCCCGAAACTTCAGCAGGTACAAATCAAGATGCTCTTTTATCAGTCTGAACATGCTCTTTGTGTGCACAACAAAAGGAGGGGAATTAACTCGCTACAAACCCAAAAGTTGAATGGCTAAGTTCTTAGAATATTTCTTTAGAAAGAGGCCAGCCAAAAGAGAAGAGCATTGATCAGAAGGTAACCATCCAGTATCCTGGGACAATGCATTGTGAATAAGCCATAACTTCAGCCAGCCTTTGAAATCCCATCTCATAGAATGGCCTATGGCCACTGCTGCATACAGACAAGCAGATGTGATTGTTTATTAATTCACAGGTAATTATAATCTGCTCTGCCAAACACAGAAAATGTTGTACTCCTTCTATTTTTGCAGACAATTATTTTGTAAGCAGACAGAAAAGATACTGTGTTTCCAATAGCTTCCAAGAAAAGCAATTTCCTTTCTCCAGCAGGAACTGTCCACTCTCTCCCAACTTTTGGACATAGGGCTTTCCAGTCTGCACCAAATTACACCCAAACATAGAAATACTTCATTTTTCAGAGAGCAACCAGTTATTTCAGCTTGTATCTGACTTCAGATTTGATCACAGATAAAAATAATAGCTCTTTGTGGCATAGATACAAAACTGAAAGGATGCAAATACCTTAATTTAGCAAGTATGTATTATGCATACATGTGATTTCATCATGAGATCACTTTACTTCTAATTTGGGTAGGCCTATACTTTCACCTTGACAACTGGAGCCTATATACCACAGGATGTCTTTTACAGAGAAAGATCATTTGAGTCTCATTTCTCTAAGCACACGCTAAGATAAAGTACCTGCATGGAAAAATCTAGTATATTTTGAAGTATTGATTTTACACAATGAAATGCTAAGCTCATGATACAGAAAAAAATGTAAAAGGGATAACATACAGACATTTTCACAGACAGATCTTGTACAAAGAAAAGTTTATCTTGTGTCTACTTTCCATTTATTTAGAACACTGAAAGAAGACTGCCAATGTGATGACAGTCCTGCCAGCCACAGACCTGTTTCTGACAGATAAAGATGGCCCCTTCTTCCCTCTACACTTACACTCGGTCAACTTCCCCCACAGAAGAAAACCACAGAAACCCTGACACACATAACAAACTCAAAAACTGTTTGGCAGCAGCACATACATCATGGGAAATGCTCATTGTGGGTTCTCTCCTTCTTAGAGAAGTACCAGGAATTCTTCAGTCTCAAGAAACTAAACAACATTTGAGGGAGGACAGATGCCATCTGTATGAAGGAGGAAATAGCAGACATCAATGTCCTCCATCAGGCAGACGTGGCAAGGGGAGATAACATTACGCATAACTCCGACAGTAGCTATTTACCTTAAAGGAAATTTGTTTATTGTTTATCTTCTCACTCACAAGTACATCACTGGGCTAGTCAGAGAAAGCCTATGAAAGATTTTAGGCTTAGCTAGTCATAAGCTTAAGTGGTTTCAGGGCCCTTGCAAACCAATGGAGCTTCAACTCCTCATACCAGTGGTTTTGCTCCTGGATCCTCATTCTGTCTGAGAACAACTCACATATGTGGTTCTGTGATACACTTTAAAAAGGAGCTGGGTAGTTAAATCAGTACGAGTCATCATACACTCTTTTTTATGGCA
This sequence comes from Coracias cyanogaster, assembly GCA_033124195.1. NCBI lineage: Eukaryota > Metazoa > Chordata > Aves > Coraciiformes > Coraciidae > Coracias > Coracias cyanogaster. The sequence goes on from JAVSBS010012327.1 coordinate 11,947, forward strand.
AGGAAGTGGAACTGCCAGAGGGTGAGTCATATGAGCTATCTTTGGAGCCTCTTCTAGGGTGAGCTGAATCACACTGTGGTGGTATTTATGAGCCATTCATGCAGGCACAATCACAGTGGCTTTCTTTACAAAGATGTGGATGTGCATGCATGCCTGCGTGCGCATGTGTGCTTTAAGGGTCCATTTCTACATGCAAATGTTAGCACCCTGTTCCCTGGGCTGTTCTGGACTGCATACTAACTTAGACAAGCATGAGTATATGATTGTGAGCGCTGAAAGAAGTATTAGCCATGCACTCAGCAGACACTGGCTAATGTTGAAAAGACAGTACGTATCCTTCAGATAATCACTGACCCTCTCTAGAAGCACAAACCTTGATCTAGGAAGAAGTTATAAGCTTGGGATAAGGACCTAATGTCATGCAAATATCTACTGCTGGCAGAACATGAGACAGGAATTAGACTGCTGTCTGTTCATTTGAAAAATTTACTGTTCATAAACACTGCATGCACTGTAAACTGAGACCTCTGGAGAGAAGTTGGTACAACTTTCTGATGTCCTCACAGAATAACAGAAGAGCATTCTAATGTTAGGGGGAAGTTGTCCAAAAAGATTTCACTGAGGTTTAGCAAGATATTCTAGCTGTGTTGAAAGCTACAAAATTATTTAATAGTAAGTTATGTTTGTTTGATGGATTCTTTACAATCTTGTCTTATGCTGAGATGAAGTTTATAAATTCAATAAAAGGGTTACTCATTCACTGACAGGTTACTATTCTCTACAGACATTATTTCCATATGGAGGGCATGCAATATTTTTTGTTACATGTGCTGAAGGCAAACACAGCAAGCCTTCAAGTCCCTAAGCCATGCAGCATACATGGCAGAAGATATTTTCATAGGAACAGGAATAAAAGTTATATGATGAGATAAAAGTCAGTAAGAGATAAATTATTTGCCAGTAAGATGACTAAATTGTTCACCAAGACCTCCAATTCCAAATATAATGGGAACTGCAGGATCGCATATCATGCTGAGCATGTAAGTTGCCAAAACCTGAGCAATTTTTTGAAAGGTTACTCTGGTCTTATACTCTTTCAGTATCAGTAGCACAGATTGAACTGAAAGCTTGTGACAGCGCCAGCTCTTGTAATGCTTCCCACATAATTTCCAGAAATGAAGTTTTCTGATAAGAACACAAACTCTTTGATGCTTATCCAAGCCGAACTGCTGAGCCCTTCTGAAGTGTGCCAAGGCACTCACCATGGGAAGAGAGGGAGGCTGCCCTCAAGAGCAGGGTGTTTTTAAGTGACACCCAATGTAGGGGCACAGCTGTGCTTCCATGAGCTGAGAAGAAATCCCAGGTAAGCCTGATGCAGCACTTTAAAATTATTTCTCCAAGTATTTTATATTATAGCCAGCAGCTGCCAGACAGAGAGAAGCTACCTAATGAAAGCCTAGTTACTCCTCCCACGTGCCACAGAACAGACTTAGACTTTACTGGATGCTGTGCTCAATCTGTCAGACACAACACAATTAGCATCCAGTTTGCCTGTCTTGAAGTTTTCTCTCTAAAATGAAACAGTTTAGCATTCTTTTATGCACTCACACAGAGCTAAATTTTTAGTCTGTGACCTAGCCCAAAGCCAACCAGAGCAGGTGGCTTAAAGCAGTCTGTAGGAATGACGGCAGTTTGGGCGTCCCCCTGGTCCTACATGGAGATTGAGTGCAGTGAGTCTCATTGAATTCTTCTCTGAGGGGCTACTCAGCCAGTCCCAGGAGATGCAGAAGCGCTTTCCTATGTGTCTGCTTAGGTTTTCAAAATAAAAAATTAAAGAGAGCAAATTAAAATACTTGAAAGACGATGTTTAGATTATACCCAAACATGTTGCACTTGCAATGCTATTTTCACTTCCTTTTGAATAAATCATCTTCAAAGCATCTCTATAGTCGGAGATATAGCTTCTTTAAATTATGAATAAAATAAAAGCACCTAAACGGTAAATAATTTGTTCAAAGCTTTACAGAAACAACAACAACAACAAATCTATTGTACACCTCTGGAAAGAGCAGCATAATCTAACTTCTAGGGCTGTGCTTCCTTTTCAAGCACACTTCCCCTATCACTTTACAAACAGTTAAGAAAATAAATTGGATACAAAGTCACTTTGAATGGGCAGGTTTTTAAGCAAGCTCCTTGGAACTGTGTTCTCTATGTTTCTTTCTGTGAGTATTCTACTCTAAATACAATTATTGATAAAAAACATGAACAAGAATACAGTTTCTATCACACACAATACATTTTGAAATTGTAAGCACAAATATTCCTGGAAGGACTACACAGTAACTCTTTATTCCATAATAAAATCTCTCAAAGAATAGAAAACCCAAATTTGATTATCACTAATTAAACAAGGAAAGAGACTAAATCTTAGTACAACTTAATTTTTGCAGACCTGTATAAGTTATCTTCTTGCCATGTACCAATGGTCAATATCCAGTTAATCTCATCATGCTCCTTGCATATTAAATACAATGTCAGCTGATGCCCTGCATTACAAATTACTCTGTGACTACCCAGCACTGAAGTGGAGAGAATAATGATTGACTGCCCAATAGCTGGGGGATTCTTAATCAGAAAAGGCTTATTCGAAATGAACAGCATGAGAAGTGAGCTCAATGGCCAAAGGACACCCTGCAAAAAACACAAGAACCCACATTAGTCCACAGCTTATCTGTCCAGAGCTGCCTCAGTACCCACAGATGGAGGAAGGAGTGACCTGGCAATCAGAGGAAGCAACTAAAACTCTCAAACCAAGCCAGAAGTCTCCACATGGGAGGCAGGGTACATAATACATGAACCAGGCTGTGAGATCTGTGCTGGCTGTGGCCAGGCTGCTAGCCACACGAGTGAGCCAAGTCAAATCTCACCTGGGTAAACCTATGTGACACTTCAGGAACAACATTTAAGAAAAAGTCCTTCATGTATACCTGCTAGTTAGCCTGTGAGAAATGCTGCACTGCCCTATTGTAGGATGGAGTTTCTGCCCAAGTCATCTGGGGCAGGGGAGTTACAGTCTCTGACTAGACTCCCACTTCATGCAGAATCACTCCCAGAGAAATAGGTTTTAGCCCCTGGATAGAGACCTCTGAGAAGGGAAATGGCCTGTTGGGCATTCAGATTCATCTGGTCTCTAAGTGGTATACACAGAATAAATAAACTTAATTTACACAAAATAACTCAGTGATTTCTCCTCTAATGAAAGATTAACTATCAATGCCTTGAATGGCACCTGGCAGCAGTAATCTCCAAGCCTTCCTTCTCCGGGGGCTGGAGTACTACAGAAATAACTTCTGTTCCAGCCAACAGTACGCTGACAGACCAAGTGAATTAACACAGATTCAGCTATCTAGCTTAGTGACCAGGTTGTTCTTTTTCTCCACTAGCCAGCTACTGTACTAGTTATGCTATGTATGCCCAAATCACCACATAAGTTTTCCCATAGTCAGCCACAGGAGAGGAGAGAAAACAACCACAGTCACATAGCTCTTTGCTGCTGATTTACCCAGGAATCCCAGAGAAGTTGTGCCATTTCCCTGAATACCAGATACTCTCTTAGCAAAAAAAGGACAAATGCCTTGTGCTTTAGTCTGCTTATAATTTTGAGATTCAATGCTCCATTTAAATGCTGATAAAATAATTATAAATGAGACAACATCCCATGGAAGACAAAAAATGGAAAAGGCAGCAGGATCTGAGGGGAGGCTATAGGTTAATTCAAAAACACAGTGGAAATATACTGATACAATTCAACTGGTAAACAAATCTAGAGCTAATTAATCACTATATTAAACTAAATGTCCCTATGCATTCTTGCCATGTAGGCATAATTCTCACAAGAATGCCTTAAATAACTCTGATGAACTCAAACGCACAGAGATTGCAATTAAAAAAACTAATAGCAAAATCTACCATTCAGGACTACTACTAAGATTTCTGCAGTTTAATAGCTTTTCTTCCTAAAATAGATTTTGCTTAGCCCTGTAACTAAATTCACAGATCTCAATCTTCTAGGGTAAATTCCAGTACTGTACTCAAATATATACCACGTGCCTAGGTCTGGAAGACAGATTTGTCACCACAGAGGCTGGGCCACTGAAAGGCTAATTCCTTCAGCAACTGCTTCTCAGCAAGACTCAGGTATGATGTCCAGCAACTCTGCTCCAGTGTGCAGTGATAAAATGAAGGTGTTTATTTACCCATGAATAGGTGGCTAGGAATGGAACTGTTTGTGGGGTGAAATCCCAACAGACCCATCTAGGCATCAAAACTTGAGGCTTTCAAAGTAAAGATTCCCAGAAATAAAGTCTTCTACTGCTCCTGAAGCTTAAGTCCTCATGAAAATAAATATCACACTCTTAGCTAAAATGGGGGACAATATTACCATGTTTAGAAGACATGATTAGCTACAACACAAAACAATAATTTCTTTGAATCTGAACAATCTGTTGGAGAAGATGCATTCTAAAGGGTACTTTTTTTCCCATTTATTTTCCATAGACATCAAGCGACCAGGCATGAGAAGGTTCCTTTGGTGATATGGCTACAAGGCATCCTGATACCCAGTTCAGAAGAATGGTAAGCTTGAGGCTGTCCCCTGGAACTATCAAGTCTCTGCTCCAGCATAGCTTGGTGGTTTCAGGTTTCATGGTAGCTAGCACATGGCTCTGTCTGTGTTTGCAATCTTCTGCTGCAAGCAAGGGGCTAACTCAGTTTACAGCACAAAGAGAGTCCTAAGCCTCTGCCAAGGAATGTTGGATGATGAGAAAATAAAGTACAGGTGCTCAAACTTGTTTTAATTCACCATTTACATACAGTGATAGAGTAGAAAAAATATTCATGAAATACCAACTAAGTTGCTACAGTTCAGTTTGCAAATAGTTTAAAAAAAGACTGACCAATTAACACTTCATAAGAAGCTACGAAAACAGCTAGGGCTTATCAAACAATGTTAATTTAGTGGCAGATAAACGTAATCAAACTCACCTTTTACTTGCTTTTTAAATCTTTTTTTTCTCCCTACTTTTTCTGTGTGCTTCAGTGTGCCAAGCCATATAGCCCTGATCCTTTATTCCTGTTTTCCTTTCATCCATCATCCTGCCTTGTTTTACTTAGGGGTAGGTCACATCATATACACTCATAGTGATGCTCTGTGAAATCCATTGGTGGACTTTCTGAAATCTGTCTGGGGATACGAATAGGTAGTCTGAAAGCTGTTTTCTCATCAAATGCCTCCATCTGTGTATCCACCCAAGACTGCCAGGAGTGGTACACATCAATGCCAGAAATGACCATGAGCCATTACATTAATTACATGAACCATTACATTCAGCAGCTGCTGCTTCTTTGGGAATTTCCTTGGATTACATGTTTGCTTGAGCAAAAAGAAAGTATTTCCCATCCTTGTGAAGGGGGAACATGCAAAACTAAAGAGGAAGAAAAAGCTACATCTATATGACAAAGACAAATACAAAGGAAGGTTTCAGGACCTGTAAGAAAGAGATGTAGGAACAAACCTTCAAGCAAGAGGGAAGTGGTGCCTGCAGGGCATGAAGTCTCAAACAGCAATGAGGCAGAGGAGGTTCACCCTGAGGAGCATGCCCACCTTGCATTCCAGACTCTGATGTGTAGAGTTTGTACATGAAGGACAGACCAAACAAAACCCAATGCATTTAGGAATGTACTGATTTCAGATGATTTCTAATCTCTTGTGCTTTATCCCTAGGTAAACACAATTGTGTGCTTAGTAACTCCACACAAGGTCTAGCCACCTTTTTTTTTTTTTTTTTTAATGTAGTTAGTGCTCTTGACCTCATGGGTCTGAAGTAACCCACAAATTGCAAGGCTATCACCTGTGGAGAGTCCACAAAAGGCTGTGCTTGTGCTAAGATAGGATCTCAGAAGTGACTTCTGGGGATGAGATAATGATTGCAAATTTCAGCTCCAAGAAGGCGTTACTGGATAAGGACACAAGTACTTTGAAAAAGCTAAGGGAGGGGAGGGTGACAGTTGTGCTTGGCGTCTTTCTATTTAGGCTCCAGACATCTAAAGCACCTGGGATTCCCCATCCAACAAACCTGGCCCTCAGGATGACTCTGAATCAACACTCCACATACACAGATGCTCTCATGGGAACAGCCAAACAACATGGAATAACTGGCTTTGTTCCATTACTTGCTTTAACTCAGGTACCCCAAATAAACCAAATCATTTGCAATATTCATTTCATTTAACTTTGCTATTGCATTACTTTTCCCACTTTACTGTTAGACTGAAATGTAACAACCAACTGCAGCACATGTGGAATAGCTTCACTCATCCTCCCATCACATAATGGAAAAACCACAGCTCACACAAAGACCAACAGATCCACACAGCCCAGTCGTGCTGCATCAGGAGAGAGCCACCATACTGCAACTGGAGAAGAGCATCTCCTTCCGGCGATCCCCTCCTCACAGCAGCACAGAAAGCCTACCTTACAGCTCCATAAAACAGACAAGCACAGGAAGAGATCTGCTCATCAATTAACTGCCACCCTAACTGTAAAAGGTATAATGCTATCACCTACTTACCAGCACGCTGCCACTGCACATCCCAAAGTATTATGGTTGTTAGCCTCATCCAACTCCACTTAATAAGCAAATCACAGCCTTTTGTACCAGTTTAAGTTTATGAGTGGCCTTAAGATGCAGCACCATGCAGAGCTCGTTACAGTAATCTAACTCCTGAGATCATGAGATGTTGGATGAATTTGGTAAATAATGCCATCGAAAATGGTTATATTCTAATGAAGTGCAGATGGAAAGCAATCATGGATATAATAATCATCTAAGACACCCTATTCCAGCTGCTCTTTTCTCTATATTTTTGACAGTGTCAACTCCAATCCCTTAATCCAGGGGTCCAACTACTTCATTACCCCACCAGCCCTCCTAACCCATCTTGCATGGGCCACAGGTACCAAAAACGTTATCCAGAAAACAGGCTTGTATGTATTCTGCATGAAATCTTCCATTTCACTGTCTGCTGGTGTGAGACAGATGCCACACTGACATGTTTGACAAATGCATCCATTTATTTTCTTTTGCTAAGATTTGAAATAAGGCTTCAAGCCTACTGAAGCAGCTGCAAGCTGCCTCAGTAAGACCTATGAACAAGAGTTTGTTTGCAAAACAAACTAAATTTTGCTGGGACACTACCAAACAAAACTGAACCTCCCAGACAGCACATCCACTCTCTCTGAGATCGCACTTGGCTTTATCTATTAGTATTTAAGCACACAACGTCGGAAAACTCACAGCCAGGCACCAAGCCTGTTGTGTCAGAGGCTGGTGACTGCTAGAACTCTCAGAGACTGCTGTAGGAAGGTGCCAGGCTCACATCTTCAGCAGATGGTAATTCTCAGCTGACTTTCATGCAGGTGGGCTCTCTAAAGGCTGAAACAGCCTTTAAACTGAAAAGGAACTTACTGTACAACATTTCTGCAGAGCACAACACTTCAGAGCAATTCAAGAGCAGGCCATACTCACCCACGTCAGTTAATACGGTCCTTTGGTAACTGATACAAGCATGAACCAAGATAACCTTTTTTCTGCTACCCACACTATTGTAGAGGCTAGAGATACACATCACCTGTGTTAACTTCAGCAACAGAACAGACTCCCTGTTGTCACTGGCCAGGAGCTGTAGCTATGGGTCCCTACCTGGCCTTTCTCTGTGTAGAAGATGGACTGCTCCAACCACTTCTCACCACCATCACAGCATGGTTTGCGAAAACCACAGAACACCATTAGAAGCTTTGCATACTTTGCAAACCATCTCACTTTGACCCTCGCTCTTGTTAAATCTAGTTGTGTGGCTCTCACAGAGACCTTTACTATTCTACAAGTGGAATCAGGGAAACATTGCTCAAAATGCACTAGTTCTGTATGCTGCCTGCAGCTCACCTCATAAGCAGCCTTCCAGCCAGCACTACAGCTTTTTACTCCGATATCCACAGAATTCACCTAGGATTTCTTGTAAAACACATGCTCCTTCACAGTCCGCCTCTCTGTCTCCTCTCCCTGCAAGGGGCAAAAGAGGCTTATGATCAAAAGATAGACAAGAATATCAGCAGCCTACCAAATGTGCTTTAAGCCATGCAAACAACAGCTCTGACCCTGTAAGACGTAATTTTGTTTTGACTGCTTATCTCATCCCCAGCATTGATATCTGATTAGCCGGAAGGACACTTAACATGGTGAGAAAGCAGTACCCTCACAACACACAGGAAAATCTTTCCTGCATACAATAAGCCAACCCAACAGTAAATTCACAAGAGCAAATTCAGAACAGTTACTTCATGAAAGGAAGTGGCTAAGTCCTCAAAGTCAGCTTCCTGGATGCCATCCTATCACTAGGGATTAGGTCACTTCCATTCCAGCTTTAGAATTCAGTGTCCTTCTGTATAAATAATTTTTAAAGGTGGTGTTAGTCTTGAAAAAATAATAATTCCTTGGACAAGGATGGAATTTCTCAAGGGCGAAAGGAGATTTCTGGTGTGTGCATGGAGGTGCAGGAACTACACTAGAAGGTCAAGGGGGAGGATCAATTCCAGTGCTGGGCTAGCAATATGCAGTTCCATTAGAGAAGAGTTACACAGGTAGACTATGCTTAGGATAAACTGCTAATCCTATCCAATATACAGGGTTAGAAAAGAAATTGGGAGGTTTGTGTCATTTGCATCACAAACTTTACAGGTCAAATGGTTTCTCTGCGGCAAGAGGGTGAGGTGAAGCAGTTCAGCTAGCTGAGGAACTTAATTTGGGGGTTAAGATGCAGATCTGGGAATTGAAATAGCTGTCATCTTTGTTGGGTATTTAGTTTTGAGTGCATTAGAGTTTTTTAAAGGAAGTTATACCAGTATATACAAGTTATACCAGTATATGCAGTATCAGGTATATAACAAACTTCTTCTGATGCCAAAAACCCTACTGTAAAAAGGATCAAGTTGAAGGAGACTGTGGGATTTGCAGCAGCCAAGCATTTAAAAAAAGCAAATCCTCTATGAAGACAAACCACATTGAAATTGTTCCCAAGCTGCATTCAGGGAATGGAGGAAGAATACAGTACACCCAAGTTCTGAAAGAAAACTTTGCATTTTCTAAGCTGGGCAAGCATAGAGAGGCTTTACTTTAGAAAAACCAACCAAACAAATCAGCCAAGTATGTTTCCTGTACCTCAACCCACTTCCTCTGTATTTAGTCCCTGGGCTGTTAATTTAAGGGTGAAAGAGTTACTGATCCTGACCATGGACTCTATAAAGCAAATAACAGTCAGAAAGCTGCTTTTAGCAGATATACTGGAGAAACTGCTAAGTTTCACAGTGAAGTTCTGGGAACCAGTAATTTATTTGTTCATTTGTGAAGGTCAGGCCTTGGACGCTACATTGCATTAGAAATTTATGAGAAACTCATCAAAACACAGAAAATTAGATTAATAACATTTCAGATGACAAAGATTCCAAAGAAGGGCAACAAACCTGGTGAAGGGTCTAGAGCTCATATCTTATGAGAAGCAGCTGAGAGAACTGGGGTTGTTTAGCCCAGAGAAAATGAGGCTCAGGGGAGACCTTCTCACTCTCTATAACTACATGAAAGGAGGTTGTAGAGAGGTGGAGATCAGTCTGTTCAATCAAGTAGCAAGCTATAAGACAGGAGGAAACAGCCACAAGTTGCACCAAGGGAAGTTTAGATTGGATATTAGGAAGAATTTCTTTACTGAAAGGGTTATCAGGCACTGGAATGGGTTGCCTGGGGCAGTGGTGGAGTCCCCATCCCTGGAGGTATTTAAAAGACGTATAGACATAGTGCTTAGCAATATGGTTTAGTTGAGGACTTGTCACTGTTAGGTTAATGATTGGAATTGATGATCTTAAAGGTCTTTTCCAACCTAGGCAATTCTGTATTTGCAAACAGTAATTAATGAATAGCAAGTATATCATCAACCTGTACTCCAGGTGATGACATTTGTGTACATTTACTCAAGAAATATGACCTCCTTTCTGTACCATGCATGCTGAACACACTGCTGCATGCAGTACAATTTCCCCCAGTGGCATTACCAAAAGCTCAATGTTGGAAAAACAAAGTGGCTGCTATGCCCATCTGCAATACAGGCTGATGATGTTTATCTATTGTTGCACACGATTTCATTACCTTTTTCTATCATGTAATCTACAAATTGCCACAGATAATCAGAAATATTTAATTAAAAGTTCTCTGTGAATTTTTTCAGTTTGTGATGACTTAGAAAATTAAAGGCTACTTCAACTCCCGATCAAAGTAAACTCTGTGAATGGTCTGTGAGGTTACAAAGAGAGAGACAAGCAGAATTTAGCCCTATGGAGTAAGCACATACTTTCCACTGGCCTACTACAAGAACAGAAATTTACTGACACACCAGTTGTCACGGCATGTATGATGGTTATCAGTATGAAAATGCTGCCTTCTGAATGAACCGTGTGTGGGAAACCGACCCACTGTTTTTGAAATGTCTTCCTAAGTCAGCTAAGGAGAACTACAACTTCCATGAATTATTGGGAAGTCCTCCGGAAAACAGAATATGGAAGTCAGAAATTGCGTGAACGTGGCGATATAAAAACTGGAGGGAAAAACAAAACCTCCCTTTTTTCCCTCCTGTGCCATGCCGAAGGACACATCGGTGTGGTCGCTGCCTCAGGAGTCACTGGGCTGTGCCCCGCCCTGCCGCTGAGCGGGCACACGAGCTGCCGCGCCGCCAAAAAGCCACCGGGCCGCCAAAAAGCTGCCGCGCCGCCGAAGAGCCGCCGCGCCGCTGCCGAGGAAAGCGTGTGTGCCACCAAGAGGCCGCTGCTAGTGGAGAGTCGCGCCAGAGCTGCTGAGAGCTGCACAGTCGCTGCCGCCCCAAGCCGACGCCCCACGCACCACCACTGGCCGCAGCTGGAACTGCAACAAGTCGGAACGCTGAGCTGCCGCGCCGCCCACCAGCGAGCCCTGAGCCACGCCCTGCCAGATCTCGCCCAGATCATTGCACACACTGGGAAAGGGGTAGATATACCCGACACACACACAGAGGTACACCATTGCACCCACAACACACCATCTACATATAGGTCATATTTTGACCCAATTAGGTTCTCGTTGGCCCTATCCCCTCTGTCGCTTTCTAGTTCTCCTCAGGAAAGGGATAGGGCGTGGCGGGGTGTGGAGTATTGTGGTATTTTTATAGAGTAGATACTGTTTATGTGAATAGATCTGGTAATAAATTTGTTAAATACCCATCGGTCTCTGTAATTGCCTACGGGTCTGGGGAAGGAAGTATCTTGCTCTGCCCTCGATCCCCTTCCCTTCTGGGAGGCGGCACGGACGCTTGCGCCTGGACCGCGACACACGGTCAGGAGCTTCTGCCTTGCTGGGACTCCATGGCATCAGCAGGAGGCTTGTGTGAGCAAAGGGAGCCAGAATCAGCAGGGCTGGCATGGCCTCATTGTCCCTGCTCAGAGGGTTCCTGCTGTCCCTGAGCAGGGCTGATGGCAGGGCTGCGCTCCAGTGTCCCAGCAGCAGCTCCAGCCCTCCTGGCCACCAGCAAGCCCTGGTTGGCTGTAGGCCCAGCACACGGTGCCCAGGAGCCCAGCCTTGCACCCTCTGCTCTTGTCCTCTGCCCTGCAGAGACTGCAGCCCCTGCTGCCAGCTTTCCTGGGGGCACCTCTCACCAGAGCTGCTCACGCTGCTCAGCCAAGCAGCACCACCAGGGTGCTCAGCGTGACATGTCTTCCTTCCCTTCCTTCCTCCTGCAGATGTCTGGAGAATGCCTCCCGCCTTCCCAGGGGACAGACCTCCACCTCGTGGCCTTGACAGCAGATGACACATCTGACAGGCAGGTGGTCAGGAACTTCCTGGACATGGCTATGAGAGACTCTGTCTCCTGGCTGGTGGATGTAAATGCCCTGTGCCAGGATTGTCCTGCCCGTGAGCCCTGTCACGACTGGTTCTTTCCTCCTTCCCTAAGCCAGCTCTCGGGCACCTGAAGCCATTTCAAGGCATCAGAGAAGGATGGGAAGAGCAGCAGTTGCAGTGGCTCCAAGCCCCTTCCCTGCTCTGAAGGGGTCTGGTGGGTGCCTGGGGAACCCTCCAGGTACAGAGGGCCACCGATCCATCTGCCCCTTCAGGCCGCTCAGAAAAAGGGGTGGCTGAGCAGAGGACACTGCTCTCCTGCACTCCCTTCCCTTCCTTCTGCTCTCCCCACCTCCCCACCAGTGCCCGGCAGGAGGCTGCTGTGGTGACTCCTGTGCCATCTGCTGAGAAGCTGGATGGGAGGCGGGAGCTCAGCAGTGGGGCCCTTTTGCCAGGCTGGTCTTTCACCACTTTGCAGTAAGGGAATGGTTTGTTCCATGCAGGCAAGAAAAATACCAGTCCTGTCAGACATCATGGAGACCCTGCAGGGTGCCAGCACTCATGTCAAGATGAAGGCTCTGGTATTCCTGGGACAGCTTGGCCAAGGTGAGCCTCTGGGATCTAGGGCAGCACCTGACAGGGTGATTTCTGACTGATAGGGAGATGTCAGTCTTGCAGTTCTCACTGTCTATGGCCACATCATCCCTTGATGTTTTTACTTTCTGACCTCGCTCTGCCTACATCTGTTGCTGGTTCTGCTCTTGTCCAGGCAGGGTCACATTTAGCTAATACTTGCGTCAGCAAGAAGGGATTTCAGAAAAGAATGCCCATGAGTTGGGAGGCCAGTTCAAACATCTTACAGCAGAAATCTCACTAGAGATTTCTGGAACAAAGGCGTCCTGGCCAGGAATGAACTTGGCACTCCAGAGCACCCTACTTCTAAATGCTTCATGGCCAATAGCAGCCGCCTCAATCAGAAGTTTGGCCAGAAATCATCCCAGAAACTCACCGCTTTCTTTTCCTCCACAGGCAGATCACACCACACAACACCACACCAGGTAGCACAGAGCCCAGGACTACCCCTGCACCTTCTGTGCAGTGCTTCTGGAAACCCTTGGGCTCCACCGCGTTTGACTCTCTCTTGCCATCCACACCTGGAGGAACAATTCTGTCTGTTTGTGTGTCCTTTGCACTCAGGAATCTCCCAGGAGGTCTGACATTGCCAGGAAATGTTCTTTTGCACTTTGTTGGCATCTCTGAACCAGTGGACATCCTGGGGCAGCCACGTTTCCTTGGCTTCCGTAGAAGCCAAGGAAACTCCCGGAGCCCTTAGGAAATCACTGCACTCTGGAGCCTCCCTTTCTCCTCTGAGCTGTGTTTACACTCTGCGATGGCCATAATCGGGTTTTCCCAGTTTCATGAGTTTTTTCACCCTTGGCCACTCTTCACATTTGCACACCATTTCTTCATTTTGGACATTAGGAAAAGATTTTTCACTGAAAGGGTTGTCAGGCCCTGGCCCAGGCTGCCCAGGGCAGTGGTGGAGCCACCATCCCTGGATGTGTTTAAAAGCCATGGAGATGTGGTACTGAGGGACATGGTTTAGCAGCGGACTTGGTAGAGTAGGGTTATGGTTGGACTGGATGATATTGAAGGTCTTTTCCAACCTAAATTACTCTTTTGCACTCGCCTACTGTCACTCCCCAGGCTTGCCTCCTGGATGCCCCTCCAAGTGAATGCAAACTGTGGCCTGCTCTCTGGTGCTATGGGAATGGAGAAGAACGCATTAGCGATATCAATCGTGGCGTACCATTTGGCTGCCTTCAACTCCAGTTCGTACTGGAGCTCTAGCGTGTCCGGCACTGCAGCACTCATCGCTGGCATCACTTCATTCAGGCCATGGTAGTCCACTATCAGTCTCCACTCGCCATTAGACTTCCGGACTGGCCATATGGGGCTGTTGAAGGGCGAGTGAGTCTTGCTGATCACCTTCTGGTTCTC
>JAVSBS010012328.1:0-14710 GCA_033124195.1 Coracias cyanogaster
GACAGACAGAAAGACAGACAGACAGACAGAAAGACAGACAGACAGACAGACAGAAAGACAGACAGACAGACAGAAAGACAGAAAGACAGAAAGACAGAAAGACAGAAAGACAATACAGCTCTGGCTCTAATATTAGGGCAAGGTGATAACTCTGGGTTGCAGAAGGGATCATCTGAATCAGAGCAATGGCTGCTGGAGAACAGATTGCATTCTGCAATCTCTCTCCAGAGCAGGCAGCTCTGAGGACAGTGTGGGATGGAGCAGGGGCAACCTTTTCCAAGCAATCTCACTGAGTATGTCCAAAGAGCAGGCTGCCTTAATGAGATCTTGAAGGAAACTCACACCACCACCACTCTGGAGAGAAATATGGAGACATTGGCCCATGCTGTATAGTCAAGCTGTGCTGTTTCCAACATCCTTGACAGCTCAAGCGTCTCCCAATAGCTCTACGTTATGGTGCACATGTCTACCTCTTTGCTTAGTCCAGCATAACCCACCACAAACATCCAGCCATGGCAGCTCCTGTGTCACCGCCGAAGATTGTCTGCTCCACTGTTAGATATTGTAGGGACTAACCCCTGGCATTCTTGCTTGCTGTTGAACAGACCCCTCAGAAAAGCTTGTTGCTGACTTTTGCAGGAGTCCCTTTGCCTCTGCAGGGACTTTCTGAGCCTGAGGAGGAGAGGAGGGCTCTGCAGGAACAGGCAGCGCAGCAGAAAGTATCACAAGCTGAGCTGGGTTTCAAGGGGAAATAGGGGATGCAGGACCATTTTTTCTGCCTGACTGTGCATTAGGAAATGTTTGGTAGTATATTTTTTTTCACCACAGGCTTCTCAGAAAATCCTCCTAATGGGCTGTTTGCTCTGCCAGAATGCTGTATAATGGGCCAGCGTGTGAAAAAAAAACTATTACCAATAAAAGCACTCTTATGATAGGATAAGGGAAATTTATGGTAGGGCTTTGGCTTGTATGGCAGTGTGGCTAAGAGAAGAATTACAATGGAAAAAAGTGCTTGCAACACCTGATGAGTAAGGCAGCTCTTGGCTTCTGTCTGCTTCTCCGATAGTATTTCAAAGAGTTTGGGTCTGTAGGAGCAGTGGTGCCCCCATTATGGGAGGGTGAACCCTGCCCTGCTGTCTGTCATCTCAGACTGTGCCACAGGAGCAGCACTTCCATCACAGATATTTTGGGTATTCTCCCAATTACTGACCAAAGTTTGTTGAAAGATGGGATGTACTTGTTTCCACGGTGATGAGATTCAGTAGACAGACTTCAACAAGAGAGGAACCAGGGACTCTTTCCTTCCAGACCTAGGCACCAGGAAACCCCTTTCTCCAGAAGAAAGCCTTCCCATGAACATCTGCTGTCTACAGGTGATGCAGAATTTTGCTGACTGCTTGACTTGCATAAAAAGAAAAAGAGTGAGGGCATGAATTGACACACAAGCACTAGACACACTAAGGTCTGGCAACTGCCCCGTCCCTGTTTTCCTGCTTCCTGTTTAATAGGCCCTTTAGGGAAGTTTATTGCTGATCTATGCTAGAAAATGAGTCATATAATTGAAACATCAGTGTAATATTGTTTGCCCAGTATAACTTTTTCTTCAGGAATTTCTGGATGCAATTATCCCTTGTGACTAATAAAAACAATGGCTTAATTGCAAATATACGGTTAGAAATGTCATTTTATGTTTAAACATAAAATGCCTGTTGTCTCGGTGTTTCAGATCAAATGGACTGTCCTTCCTGGGAGCAGGCAAGGGAATTCGAGAAGCAGAAACAGGGTAGGAATGACAGGAGCTAATTATCCTTTCCTTAGGAATTTTGCTGAGTAAGTGTTTCAGACCTGACCTACCATTAGAGTCCTGAGATGCTCCTAAAAGCCTCAGATTCATTTGAACCTCAAGACACCTTTAAACCCTCCAGCAATGCAAGCAGAGAGCCTCCGCCAGACATGAGTGCCCTGCCACTATCCCCACCCCCAATCCCCACTTTGCCTGAGCAGGAGCCAGGCCACAGCATGACCATGGGAGCCAGTCAGCATTTGTCCCCTGGTTTCCAGCCCACAGAAAAAGTATCACGTACAGGTTTGGTCAGACTATTTTTGTTTTGCAAATCTGTGGATGACATCCAATTGATTTTATATATCTCTATGTACATATACCAAAAATGTAAAGACAAGGAGGAAGAGGATAGTGAATATTTGGTTTTGAATTCCTATAAAATCCCCAAATTGCTCCTTTTGTATTATACTAAAAGGCCAAAAATTGTTTTACAGTCCCATGTTCTGAGAAATAAGAGCTACTGTCAAAACGCGACCAAGTCTCAGTAGTTTTCCAACCTGGTACAATTCAATCTGCACAACTTCACTAGAAACCAACCATACGGTATTAATAATTTCTTTTTCAAAATGTTAAACAACCAGCACTCAAACAATCCTAGGAAGTGGCCTAAAAATGGAAAGGTCAGGTACTCAGCTGTTAGCACTGAACATGAGAGTCCTGAGCTCATAAAGTGAACAAATCATGTCCTTCTGTCCCCCTCTACATGAAAGAGGATTCAATATGAGTAACATACCATTGTCCACATTCACTGAAATGGAAGATAATTCCCATGTTATGTCATCAAAATGTTTATTTTTTATTAGAGTTTAAAAATAATTCACTAATATTAAGCTAGAAAAAAATAAATTAGAACAAAAAACCAAACCAATCCACACCTCTACATAAAATAGCTGTTTTGAACTCCCTGCGAGATCACTGGAGTCTACATCTGAAGTTCAAGGATGTTATTTCCTTACAACAGGCCAAGGCAAAACCAGACTACATGGGAATCACAAGAAAACTTTGATGCCCATTCTCAGACCCACTCACAAATGGTTCCTGTCTTTGCAAGAGAGGTCGCCTAGCTCAACACCACAAACCCACAGGAAGCCCAAATACACCCTGAAACTTTGCAGCTGATACTTTAATTTATCCTGCAGTGCATTCACTTTGGGTTTTGAATGATTTACTACCAATAAAGCTTAACTGTACTAAAGTGGAAATCAACATATTACCATGTATTGAAACAATTTTGGCCTTTCGTTAATCTTCACACAACATCACTGTAAGCATTGGCACCAGCTTCAGCATCAGCAGAATGCGCATTTCGATATGTACTCTAAATTAAATATGTATGAGAGCCTGAGAACCACAATGACAATTACTGCACCTTGGAACGAGACTTGGAATATTTCATCTGGCAGAGTTCAAAAGACTTTTCAGCTGGGAGCAGCTGCAGCTTGGTTAGCACAAGAATGGATTGACTGCAATTCATAACTTGGAATATGGATTAATGCAATATTCATGGAAAACTGCGTGTGCAGAGCTCCATATGGCCAGTGGAACTCTGAAAGCATTTTTGCTTCAGGGAAGAATCATGTCATCAGAATGCATTTGCCTTTACTGGGTCCAAGTTAGGAAGGAAGCTATTTTCCTTGCTTAGCTGGAATGCAGGTTGTGGAGTCTAAAACTCCCTTCACTGCTACCCAAGGAGGCTGGAAGAGCCCTGCTGGTTCCCAAAGCAGTCTGGAGTTTGACTGTCTCCTTATCTGTGCCCTATAGACTGCACGATGCATTAGGTCTATCTAGAACATCCTCACAAATCCTCTGAGATGGCTCTTGAGATCAGACATGCTGTCAATATAGACCACAATCGGGACCTACCCACAGCCCACGTGGACTTTAAACAGTAAAAGGGTCACCACACATCAAACACTTGGCAGCTTTGTACAATATGAATAAACACTTTTGGTGACTGAATAAGCCATGAGACACACTCAGACAGGCTTGGGCAGATGAGATGAATGCAAAGAGAGAGGGCAGACTGCAGCACTTGCAGCTTTCTATCAAAGGCTGATTGCCATTGCAACTTCCCTTACACTGAGTACCAGGGGAGGCCAGCCAAACTCCCAGGCTTAGTTATTTGGCACCTGATTTCTTGTTACTCTGGTGTCATTGAAGACCTTAAAGTCAAGACTGAACAGTATTTCTGGCAGATCTCTGTTGGGGAGACAAAACAGAGGGGAACAAAAAAAAAAATGTGATGCCAAATCACACCCCTAGCTGGGTCTCCATTCTTCACATGTCTTTGTGTCAAAGCATTTCAGAATTATATTAAAAAGGAGAATTTGTCCTAGATCACAGAATGGTTAAGGTTGGAAGAGACTTCTAGAGGTTAGCCGGTCCAACCTCCCTGCTCAAGCAGGGCCAGCAAGAGTCAGTTGCCTGAGGCCATGTCCACTTATGTTTTGAATACCTCTAAAGATGGAGACTCTACACCTCTCTGGGCAATATCTGCCAGTGTTCAGACACTCTCACTGTAGAAGAGTTGTTTCTTTTGTGCAGCCAGCACCTCCTGTGTTTCCATTTGTGCCCATTGCCTCTGGTCTTGTCACTGGGCACCATTGGAAAAAGCCTGGCTCCATCCTCTACTCACCCTCGCTTCAGGTATTTGTACCCACTGATGAGATCCCCTTGAGCCTTCTCTTCTCCAGGCTGAACAGTCCCATCTGTCTCAGCCCTTCCTCACAGAAGAGATGTTCCAGTCCCTTCATCATCTTTGTGGATCTTTACTGGACTCTTTTCAGTGTGTCCATGTCTCTCTTTTGCCACAGAACCCAGAAGTGGACACAGCACTCTGGGTGTGGCCTCACTAGTGCTAGAAGGGAAGGATCACCTCCCTTGACCTGCTGACAGTACGTCTCCTAATTCAGCCCAGGGTACCACTCACCTTCTTTGCCACAAGTACACATTGTTGGCTCCCCAGGTCCTTCTTTGCCAAGCTGCTTTCCATCTGGGTGGCCCCCAGCATGTACTAGTGGCCAGGGTTATTCCTCCCTAGGTGCAGGTATTCACACTTCCCCCTGGCTGAACTTCATGAGGTTCCTGGATAAAAGATGCTGTGCAAAGATGCTGCTGTTGGAATGAGTAACCCCCACTTGCTTTGCAAATTTGGATCACTGTGGTAGGCTTCACGCACAGAAATCATTCTCCTTCCAATAGGGTGAAATACTGCAGCTTCACTAATACACGAGGCATCAATTTAAACATTTGAAGCAAATAATAGTCTTATGAAAAGGAATATATTTCTGCAGGATGACCTTGCAAAAAGGCAGAGTTGAATTATTTGAGTTTGAATTGAGCCAAGATACTAGAGCATGACACAGGTTACCACCCTAACCCTGAAGACGTCACAATTAGTTAGAACTAATTGTTCTAACAATTAGTTAGACATATCGGCCCACGAAGACAAAGTAGCATGATAATACAGAAAGCAAGTTAATAACAGCAGCAATGCACTTCCCAGGCACTTATTTTTGGGGAGATAGTTAAGGAAACCACAGTCTATTTGAAAATGTGGCCTAGTTCCCATAGTCTTATTTCTGTCAGGCTTGAGCTAAATGCACTTATTATAGGCACTGTACCACCCAACATGAAATCCCTTTTAATGACTTGACTTCGCTTTACACTACCAAGGCTGTTGTCTTTTCCCTGAATTATACTGAGTGCATGTTGTATCTTCACATCTCTCCCTGGTGTCACTTAACCTCTTCCTACTTTTCTATCATTTCTGTATTTTCTGATGCAGTGCTAGCACACTGGGAGCATCCAGTTGGTTCAGAAGGGGCTGTGATCTCACATACAAATTTCCAGTGAAACTACAACGTATCTCAGGGAAACAGGAGAATGCTTAAAGCAATGTGTGCAACTCACTAGAAATCACACCAGCTATTACATGGAGGATGGTGCAATTACAGCATGTTGTTACCTGACTTCTGAGTATTTGGAGGAGTGTCACTCGAAGTGAAGCAAAATCAGTGAAAGATCCCCTGCTGCCTCCCCTTCAGAGGGTCAGCAGTCCAGCTCCAGGTGTTCTGTGCTCAAGGTTGATGCTTCTTTGAAGTTCTTTTCCAGAGGTTAGAAGCGGTTTTGGGAAAAGTAATTCTCAAATTTGAGGACTCCCATTTCTCCTCAGTGTTATAGAGCTGTACATCTGCAGCCTTCACAGAACAGCAAACCTTCAGCCAGTCTTCATGTGGTACTCCTGAAAAAAAAAAAACACTTCTGGCTGATTTGTTTTTCAGCAACATCCCTGGCTGGTAGAGGCTGTGATAACTTGCTACAGCACTTTATCATGCTCTTTAACTTGATGGTTTTCCTTGCATCATGTCCTCTAAGGCATACTGAAATGATCTAGGATCTGGTAGATCTGATTTGGGTGGACAAAACGATCAGACCTGATGCTAAAGTGCATTCCAGTTTGTATGTCCTCTTATTCTTCACATGGTGTTATTTCAAAGCATTTTTAAAAACTAGGGTTTCTCCTAGGTCCATGGATTTAAAAAAAAAAAAAAAGTCGTGCCTTATTTTCTCAGGACTACTCTACAATTACAAGCATTGCCTCATGTGGAAATATTTCACAAATAATCAAGCTCTCTAGAAGATGAAGTCAAACATGTCCTCCCCTCCACTACTTTTTAAACAATGCGTTAGAGACTGTGTATTGTCTTCTTAAGGTCATCTTGCCTGCACTCAGGTAATTCTTCCTCCAGGGGCTCTCATGGTTTTCTGTACACTGCACCTTCTGACAACTTCCCTTTCCTAACAGGTTGAGAGCTCTTTAGTTGGATTAGGGCTGTCTGAGGTTGCAGCAAAAGACCCAGAGGTGGTAGAAGAAGAGCTAGAGGCTGCTGGGAGCTACACAGTGAGCATCCATCTGATCTCCACCTGCAGACAAGGACTGGGGAAAACCTGCACTTTTCTCAAGTGCCTAAACCTCTATTTCATTGTCAAAGGCATGTGAAGAGCTTTCCTCTGTGGTTCAGAAAGCAAAAGGTCACCAAAAAACACCACTATCACCCTCACACAAGGTAAAAATCAATACAACCTAAAGCATGCTCTCTCTCCCTCTTTCTCTACCACCCAGAAATTCAGCCAAATGAAAAGCAAAGCCTTCCCTCCAGGAAAACCAAACAAAATCCATGTGTCTTGAACCCTCATTGTGTCCAGACAGGCACAGGGAGTTTGCCAGAGCAAACAAGTTCCAGAGTCAAAGGATTTCCGCTGAGAGCTCTCTGCAACCAGTCCTCCTCAGCCCGGCCCCGCGCTTCCCAGCCAGCTCTCACTGCTCAAACCACGGCAAAGAGGCCTCCCGCTACAATGACACATTTGACAGCTTTGCCAAGAGTGCTTGGGGAGATGCCAAAGAAAGAAGCAGTGTGCTTTCCTGAAAAAAGCAGACATGCTGTGGAGGAATACTTGAAATGCTCCTTCTAGTAAACCTGGATGGCCAAGCACCCTTGCAGAGAAGCACTTGGGTTGTTATCTCAAGAGAGAGTGGAGAACAGGCTCCACCGGGCTTCTCCCTCTCCAGAGCTTGTCCTCCCATTCTTGATGTTCAAGGTATCTGCATTGAAGAGTGACCATCTCTTTCTGCGCTTGGGCTTACTTTGAAGATATTCTTGCCTGCTGAATTTCAAGATAACTAACACCTTGCCTTTGCCTTGCCTCGATTAGCAGCACTTTAGAGACCTGATGCTCAACTTGCCCAGTGCTCAGGGCCTTCACTAGGTCTCCTCATTAGCCAAGCAAAAGCCCTAAGCCTGTCTCCCATTGCTCCCATGCAGCCACCACGATCTCACAGCCCACATGGAAAAGCACCATGAGAAAACCAGAGATGCTCTCAAAAGGACAAACGGCATTTGGACAGCATCATCAGGGAGATTTCCAACATGCTGAATGACACACAAAAAAATAGCCATTTGACTCCAAAGCAGGTGTCACCCCAAAAGTACCAACCCTGAGTAAGGGGACAAAGATTCAAAATAATCTCTCTAGAAAGAGACAGAAGCCATAGCCCTGTCCAGGTTTCCTTGCTGTAGTGAAAACCCTGAGGGGGAACAAATGCCATTACCACCACTAGAGCACTTCTTCCCACACCCCACAGTGAAAGGATGCTTTCTAGAGGCACAGTTTTAAGTGACTTATGGAGCAAAGTGGAGCAAACACCTACACATGCGTAAGGGTGTGTGGAATGAGCACGTGAAATATGTACATCATAAGGTCTCCAGCATACTTATCTGGGGCATCACTCTACTTCTAAACTTGTGTCTTGCAGGAAGGTTTTAATGGCATGACATAATCTAAGGCATGTACCAATTCCATTTTTAAGACACTTGACTTCTGTCTGGTTTACACAACTCCCTCTGATTTTACACAAAGTCAAACATAATGGAACGCTCTTCTTCCATTGCTTTTATGTGCCATATCCTTTCTTTCTGTTTCTTCTTTAAAACACATTCTTTTTTCTATTTAATGCAGGATTGTGCATCCAGAGCCTTGCAGATGGAATGCATAATTGAACATTATATTCCACTCTTGAGAGACACACCATAAAATTAATATTTGAACCATATTCTTGCTGATCCAGAGGAAGAGAGCAAAATAACACAAAGAAAATACTCTGAAGCAATTTGTGGCCTATCTACAGAATACTTTCCAGACATTAGCACAGTAAGAGACAGACAACATTAAGAAAAGGTGGGTTTTAATTCACCAGCAGCATTATACTGTGCTGGATTGCTTTGGGTAATTTTTCAGTTACCAAGAGTGAACAGAGTTTGGGGTGATGGAGAAAAAAAGAGAGTGAGAAAAGACTAGATTTCAAGCAATGGTCCTTATCCCTCCTCACACCCCTTAACACACAGACACAAATATGTGGTGGGGAAACAGAGCAAGGGACTGCTGGAGATCAAAACACATTGCAGATGGGACCATAGTGGGGTCAGCGTTTCACAGCATGAAGGTCCTGGCTTCATGAAAGGCATTTAAAGTGCTTAGGACAAAAATTGCAGGTAACATTTGACGCAGTACTACTCTAAAGCCAAACAGAGTTTTTAAAAAAAGAAGGTATAAACTGTATTCAAGAGAGAATCAAGGTCAGAGGAAACAAAAAGGGGGTGGCTATTTCTAATCAGCTACTTCAGTCATTACCACAGCCATGAAACTAAGATATGAATTTGGAGTAAAAAGTGCTGTTTTGCCCTGGGATATTGGTGTGAACAAAGAGATGTCAAGTCATTAAAGTTTGAGCTGATGCCAGATACTCTCAGATTTCAGAGTTGGGATCCAGAGGTTCTATTTGTGTCCAAAACTGTTTCTAGTAGTAGGAATAATGAATATGAACTTCATCATAAGAGCGCTGATGCCTTATCTTGACACCTACTGGCATTCAAAAACATCTGAGTTCTGTATAAGCTGTGTATTTGTGCACTGCAGGGACTCCATTTCTCATTTTCACCAGAAGTTAATGATTTCCTTAGTTAAAATTTTGAATTCTGGTATTTGTGGCTGCAGGAACACCTCTTTGAAAGCATACAATAGGCAAATTACATAGTTCTGCAGTTGTAAACACACATCTTAAAATGGTGGCTGAAACAGAAATTTGCTCTTTCAACAGGACTGACATCTCTGCACTCCATAAATGGATAAAGAACAAAGAGAAGGTGCATTATTTTATCCTCAGAAATAGCTAAGGTGCATAACCATGACCAGCAATTGCCAGAGTAATTAATGCTAGAAAAGGTCCAGGCAACAGGTACACCTACACTACCACATCTGCAGTTCAGATGTTTATTAGTCATAACTTGACATTAAAAGGCCTTCTAATTGGCAAGGATTTATTCCCTTTAATCTCAGGAAGTTTATAATTGCGAGGGCAATAGACACAACAAATTATGTTCAAGTCTCCCACCCTTCCTTATGTAAAACAAAAAGCATGCACTGTAGTGCGGAAAGCAGGGTGGCAGTGAATAAAAAGCAGGTCAGCTCCACTCCCTGGTCTACAGGAGAAAATGACACACACCCCTTCAATGCTCAGATTAGGTGTAAAACCTCATTTCTCAACTATAGCCTTGATTGTGTCTCTCTCTAGTGACTCACAGCCAGGTACAGAAAGCGTTTCTGCAACACCGCCTGACATGCTCCTGCTCCTTCGCCTGGCACGGGAGCCAGCTGGCATGCCAGTGGTCCTCCTGATGGGGTGCAGGAGATGCTCCCCAGCCAATGGGACGGGGCTGCAGTGGCAGGTTAGGGCACAGGTGCCCTAGTAATGTGGCACTGGGCCACACTGCATGCCCGGGCGGCTGGTGAGCACACCTACCATGGTGCCCACACACAGAGCCAGGATGGGGACAGTACAGCACTGGTTTGTCACTGCCACCCTGTCATCCCCCTTGCTCACTCCAATGCGCCAGGCCTGGCCACCACTGCCCGGGGAGGAAGCACCATCTGCTGCAATGCCAGGGATGTTTTGGCCAGAAACATTTTGAGAAAGCTGCACATTTGAGGAGGCACTTAAAAAGCCCACATCTCTTTGTTTAAACCTCAACTGAAGACAGACCCATAAGCTCTGTACATTATTTATTAGTTATTGTCTTATTTAATCCCCTTTGGAAAGGCAAAAATAGAGAAGTTTCAGTTCTCCATTCTTTTCTTCCAAGCTAGTGATGTTGTTCTCTTACTTAGAAACAGAAAGCAGAGAGTACCATACCTTTAAATACCAGTACAGGCAGGCTACTGTGAACCACCATATTTGCCCTGTTCCTGACTCACAACTGGTCACCATTAGTAATGCATCAGTCACTGTTACATCACATGGGAATGTGGGGCTTTGCCCAACTACCTGAGCTCAGCGGGTGCATCTCTGCTCTCAAGCAGAAATGCACCACCTTTCCTGATCACTCTTGAAGAACATGAGTGGTTCGGTGCTGGGAAACAAGCCTCTGGAAGACTGCAGATATCTCACTCCATGTGCACCACCACACTAGTTTGAAATTCTCACCTCCAAGCCAGCCTACAAAGGAAAACCAGGAGTAGAAAGGGGCACTTGCAAAAAGAAAGAGGATTGTCACCAACCTAATGGAGATCTGCTCATGCTCTCATTGAAGAACACCAACGCTCCCACCACTCTCTCCCAGAGACACCAGGTTATCAGTGACGAACAGGAGGAGGCCTCTGTTTGTTACTATCAGCTTTCTTAAAAAAACAAAACCAAAAAAACAACCCACATAAAAACCCCACACCATCGCTACTCTCTCATGCTAGGTAAAAAACTATTAAACAAGTAGGAACATAAGCAGGCTTCCACTTCCATGCTGAAGTGAACTGCCCTCAGACACAGAGTTAGTTTAGGCACATCTGCTGAGATTTTTTGCTTCGAAGAGACATTTGTTTCCAGGGAAGACATGCCTAAGAGTCAGAATGCAACCTGAAATCAGATTTTACTCCTTTTAATGGTGGGCTTGGGCATCTGGAGAGTGTATGTGCAACAGCTAGCCTCCAGTTCAGCTTGTAAAATCTTTTTGTGGGGGGTAGTGACTTTCCCAATATTTTTCATGTTAGAATAAATTAACTTAAGTGTGCATGGAAGGTAGGAATACATATGACTGAAATGAAAAGTCAGCCTAAAAATAGCACTAAACCAATTGCATTGTTCTTAGTGAGCGAAAGGAAACCTGGGGGGAAAAAAGAAATATATTTAACAGCTGTCTCAACATAATGTCAGATTTATTCAAGATTTCTAAAATGGTCTTTGACAAGCCTTGACTCATTGTGTAGGCTTGGAAAGGGTATTGAGGGTGGACTATTCCTTCTGATTTATAAGAGACCACTGTGCCTAGTTTGAAAAACTTGCATATAAGTGCAGTAAATTAAAACAGAAGCCTACATAAGACATGTACCTTAAAGACAAAAGGCTTAAAGCATTCTTCAGTCTGAATCACCAGAGCGTGGTTTGCAAAGGGAAACTGGTTTCAAGAATTTCTGCTAGCCAAAGATGTATTCTCCAATATTCAGGAGGACTAATTTCTTCCATTAGCACATTTTGGAAATTAAAACCTAAACTCATGCAGGCTGTATCATGCTTCCAAAGGCACTGCACTTGGACTTTGTATCAAAAATTGCAGAAGTTTTCAATGGCTCATTAACACTGGATCATGTACTAGTCTCATTTATCAAAAAGCTTGCATGGCACACACAGCAACTTCTACATGAGTACAGTTTAGAAGTACTAAAGTTTGCATGTGCAGAAGAGTGGAAAACAAAACCATGTGTAACTGATCAAAGATGGATGTGTCGGCCTTCCCCTTAGCTCTGAGAGATAATTCCACAAATTTTCACATACAATTTACAAATTACCTAATTCATCAACAGAACCTTGTACAGGCTGTACCATAAAGAAAACACCCCAGATAACTTCATGGGAAGCAAGAGGGAAGTGAAAACCCCACAGCTAGAGTGCTCCGCATAAGAAGTATATTAGTTTCACAGACTGAAGAGAAGTCAGATTGTGATCTTCCTTAAACCCCTGTTTTCCCTCTCCCTCCAGGCAGATACTCACTCACATTCCCCTGCAGAGTCCAAGAAATTACTGAGCGGAGGTTCACTCCAACTCTCACAGCCCTCTCCAAGCCTCATGAGTAAACAAATACAGGCAGCCCCTTTGGCTTCTACCAAACCTCTGCAGAGGTACATGGTCTACATGGAATAGTCTGGGAAAGGCATAATATCTTTCTTATGAAGCTCTGGCTCTGATCTGGATGACCAGCATGACTGGACATGCAGGACTTCTCTTGGAAGTGTGACACAGAACTTGAGATTATGCCTGAAATCCTGAATTTAACATCATCTAGAGTATGTTAGTGAGGGCAATAGCTGGTGACATCCTACTGAAGAACAGATTAGGGGAAAATGGCATCTTATGAATATGCTTTGCTTCCCAATACCTTTTCATGATGTCAGCTGGTGATTTGTGTAACATCCACCTGAAATCACATATGGGAATTCAGGAGCCAAAACCCAACCGTGAAAGTTACTGCCCAGACTACATGATGATGCTGCAGTTTGTGTCACCACGTAAATCTGAGGGATCAAAACTAAGCAAACATCCCAGAAACTTCTGTACAGAGTCATAACACCCCTTTTCAGTGATGGAGCTTTTCTAGCTGGTGTATATGGAGGAATGTCCAGGAAAAGACTAGCTGATACTCTTAATGAAGGCTTGACAGCTGTTCTTCATGTAATACTTGCCAATACACTTTGTATAATACCGCCAGGAAGGTATAGGCAAAGGGCTGGAGAAAAGGGAAGTCACTTCAAAAGAAAAAGAAGAAATACACAGAGAGGGAGCTGAGACTTTCAGACCTTTCTTCATCATCTCCTGTTACTCAGCTCATAACCAAAACACCATGTTTGGGCCACTTCTTGCCTGATGTGAATATTGCTATAGTAATTAAAATTTTTTTTTGAGTGCACCTGCTCCCATGTGTCTCACACAACTACAGTAAAAAAATATTTCTGTATTAAACCTTGGAGGAAAAGGTCCCTGTCCAGTATTAAATCACTCACAGCTCCTCCCTTATTCCACAGAAACTATCAAACATTATCACTTCCAAACATGAGGAATTATGATGGTCTACAGCCAGTTCTCCCATCTTTTGTATCACCTAAACTATATTTAGGAGCCTAATTTTGAATTCCCGTTCACACCTATATAAATCTAGCTTCAAGTCAGTGCAGCTCCACCAGAGAAGAACCGCTGTAAGAGATTATAATCAGATGCAAAGTGTCTTTTACCTGCCTGACTTCCTACATGTTGCTCTGAAATGATGGGTCTATTATCCCAGCCCTATATTCTTCCTGGGCTGAATGAGGATAGTAAATTGAGATCTCATCAATCACTCCAGCAGAGAATCGTTACAGCAACAAGAGGCTGAAACCCAGGTTTACTGTAACTGAACGGATGGATTCCAAACGGCTGGGATGCTCTTGCAATGGAAAAGCTGATGAATTACACAAGAAAAACATATGCCACTTATTTAACCTTCTAATTTTGTTTGCTTGTCCTAGCAATGAATCAAAGAAATCTTAAGAGGGGAAAAAAAAAAAGTAATGAAACCCCACCCCCCTAAAGGGTAATGCAACTATCATTTCTATATTTCATGCAGTAGTGGTTCCTTCTATGCCAGCACACTGACTGCCCCTTGACCCTTCCACCTCAAAAACCTGGATTTTACCCTGATTTCTGAAAGGGATGGGACTTGCATAGTAGCAGAGAAGGTGTCTCCACTTCCTCCCCCTTATTTTTTTTTCTCACTGGCCAATTGTATTAACATTTGGCAGAAGGGTAGCAGCCCAAGAGACTACATTTCTACATGAAGACTGGCAACTCAGCAGGGGACAAAAAACCCAAAAGCAGTGCTCCCATGGCTAAAAGCATCTGCAGGAGCCTCCACTTACAGTCTCTACCTCCCTGGGTAGAGGAAGGGCAGAGGACAACATAGGCCATGTGCAAAGGACTTTGAAGCTGGGACCTTTGAGGGTGGTGAAACCCTGGAACAGATTGCCGGAGAGGTGGTAGATATGCCATCCATGGAAACATTCAAGGTCATGTTGGATGGGGCTCTCAGTAACCTGATCTATTTAAAGATGTCCCTGCTCGCTGTACAAGGGGGTGGACTAGATGACTTCTAAAGGTACCTTCCAACCCAAACCATTCTATGATTCTCTGACCCAGGATTACTGCAGGGCATGTAGGATGCTTGCTAGGAAAGCCGGTTACACCACTCAGGAACAGATCTGTGCATGTCTGCACTAAGATTAAAATGCGCT
>JAVSBS010012330.1:0-40586 GCA_033124195.1 Coracias cyanogaster
CACATAGCTGCATTGGCTCTCGCAAGCTCCAAATGTGAACTATGTGGGTCCTGCTCCCAAACCACAGCTGCCAGCACAGGAGGGGGGCCAAGACGTCTCTCCCACGGGGGGCTAGCGCAGGACCGCGTCAGGCGTCCAAAAGAAGGAAGATGCCGCGCGGCGACAGAGAAAGCGACTGGGTGAGCCGGCGGCAGCGGGCGGGGGGAGCGGGCCCCGGGATTGCCGCCGCCATGATGGCCGCCGCCATGAAGGCGCGTTGGGCCGGAGCGGACGCGGCCCGCCGCGGAGCGAGGCCCTCAGTCGGTGTGGGGGTAGCGGTCCTGGCGGGCCCCGGCAGCGGGGAGGGCGGGCAGGGAGCGCCGGGGTGGGTTTGAAGCTGGTTGCGGCGTGGCTGAGGGGCCTGTTTGGAGCGCAGCCATTTCCCGCGTTGCGGTGGGAAGCCCTAATGTTAGCGAGGGAGGGGAGGGGGGCTCGGAAAGCCCGGGGCGGTGGGAGCGGGGGGCCGTCCGGGTGTTTCCCGGCTGACAGGGCTGCCATAGCCGCGCCAGCCCTGCGGCTTAACCCTTGGCGGCGCGGGCCGAGGGCTGAGGGGAGGGCGGCGGGGCCCAGCTCCGCGCCCGCCCTGGCCGGGGCGGCGGCGAGAAGCTCCTCCGCGCCGGGAGAGCGCCCGCCCTGTGGCGGGGAGGGAGGGCCGGGTGGAGAAGACCCCGCTGGCCCAGAGCCCGCCCCTGAGCCCCAGCAGCGCGCCCCCGCCTCGCCGGGACCTCCGCCGCCCGGCTGCGCCTCACTGGTGGGCCCCGGGCGCGACCCTCCCCGCCGTCCCCAGGCCGGCCCCGCCGCCGCTGGAGCGCCCGAGGCCCGGGCCTGCCGTAGCGGCGGCGGCCGCCGGGCGTGGGGAAGCACGGGAAGGGCGGTACGGGGCGGCAGGCTCTGCTTTTCGGTTCGTTTCGCCCCAAACCGCCCTGGTGGAGCGCCGGTGCGGCAGACAATGGGCGGGCGGCCGCGCTGGAGTTCGGGCGGCCGGGCGCAACTTCAGAAGCGTGCGCTAGTGTTTTCTTGCGCCCTGAGGAATGGGGAAGTTGGTGGCTGGGAAGCCGAGCGCGTGAAATTTCACCGAATTACGCGGGAAGTCGCTTCGGCACCGTCCCGGAGCGCTGCGGCGGGGGCGAAGCGGAGGGAGCCGTGTCCCGAGAGGCCGCGGAAGGGCGATGATGGAGAAGCCGGAGGTTAGGGGGGGGTCTTTGAGGGGCTGTCAGCCAGAGAAGGGTCACAAGATAAGCAGAACCTGCGGGACAGTCGCCCGGCCGGGATTCTGAGCTGGCCAGGGGACAGTGGAAGAGGAGGGCAGCCGTGCGGGGAGGCTTTCCTTGCATCAGGTGCTACGGAGGAGGATGATGGAGCCTAAATGGCTTTGCAGCAATTCTCCATGAGGCGTAAGAGTGTAAAAAGTAAAATTAAAATGTGGTAAATCACGTGGACCAGTGCTTTTTATGGCAGGTGTTCAGTAAGGTTAAACTGTAGCTCCTTCATTTTAACTCCAATAATTGCCTCAAAATAGTTGGTGGAGAAGGCAGGAGGCACTGCTGCGGTTCACAAATGCTCGAGTAGGCCCTAGGTTGGCTGCAGATCTTCCCTGAAACTACCCGTTAGCACAACAAACTGTTCAAGAAACTTCGCTGTGTTTTTAGGGATGATGTTCCGACGTTTATTGAAAAATAATAGTTCTAGTGCAGGTGTTGGTGGTGGGATGCTCCACACTTGTGGTTCCGGACATGAGTCTTAAAGGACGTACACTGGCCTGTGTACATTAAGACTTGGGCACAGATGACAAAGTGAGGCTGAGTTAGAGGCTGCAGGGAGGCTTCAAGTGTTGCATGCTTGCAACTTGGAAAACTTAAGGTGAGAAAATGAAGATTTTCATGCAAAGTGGTGATCAAGTGGATTTGTGGAAAAATAGCAGCAAAAGGAGTTAAGCTGCCTGCATACAGTGGTGAATTGTGATCAAAACTGATCAAGAAAGTGGTAATTTTGTGGGCAGCTCAGGGGCAGTATCTCAAAGAAAAGTGTTTCATTTTGTGGTATAAAGGGACAGAATCAAATTGTAGCTCTGTTGCTGGGGTGTTGCACCCTTTTTGCTTAGTTCACGCTAGCATTCAGATGGATTTTAAGGCAAAGAAAACTGAGGAGGAGACTTCTCACCATGTCAGACCTAAGATAGTTGTGCTGGAGAAGTTCATTGAGTGATGTAGTAGAAGACATCTTATCGATTACCCTGTTGGCTTTTCTTGGGATTATATGAAGAAATAAATATTCCGGAAAGAAAAATAAAAATCAGGATTTAGTAATATAAAAATGTCCTGTCTCCTAGATGCTCCGAGCACTCCTAAGGTTAGTGTTTATATAGAAACTAGGAACTAAAAATAAGCGAGTGTGCAAAGCTGGAGAATTCCCAGATTTTTAATCATTTAATCATACTTCTGTCTCTTTTTAGCATGACATATGGTGTGTGTTCCAGAAAAAAGGTGTCATTTCTACTTTGGTTTGTAGAAGCAGATCAGGTGTTTTCATGCTTCTTCTCCTGATGATAGTTTCCAAATACTTAAAGAAAAGTTTTTTATGGTTTTATTCACATAGCAGTCACAGTCAGTCACATCTCTGTAGCAAGTTCGGCAGCTCTGATGGTAAATTTATATTATAAAAATACCAAATGTATGTTACACTTGTTTAATGTAGAAGCTGGAAAGAGGGAGATGGAGCCATAACCACACTGTCCACTGCCAAGTACTTGGTGGTTTGCTGACATGCCCTTGACTAGTTTAGGAGTTGCTGCTTTGTGTCAGTTCCTGATACAAGTGCCAGTGGGATGGATTCGGGGTTCTTCAGGGCTTTTAGATACCACTGATTGTTTCTATTATCTTTTCCAGATTTATCTTGCAAAGAGTTGTTAGATCTTTCTGTAGAAATCATTACTTAATCCTGAGAAACATCTGGGTGGTCCCTCACTGCTCCTGCGTGCTGGGGAAGGTAACACCTTGGAGCGCTCGATGCTCTTCCCGGGGTGCCTGTCATCACTGTGGTCTTAGGCCGCACACGGTGAAGTTGCTACATTAGGCCATAGAGCTGAACTGATACATATACCTGATAGATTTCTTCTGAGAGACAAAGATGAGGCATCTGTGTTGATTTTGTGGGCCCATGCAGTATTGCTGGTCTGTAGTAAGAAAGTAAAGAACTTGTCATTATTACCTCTGTTCCTTTCTTTCTAAAGGTTTTCTAAGCCCCTCTGTTAATGACTCCATGTATTACCCATCATTGGAAACCCTTGGGCACTGTTTATGAAGAGTTATGGAGCCACCAGGATGTTCACAGAATGCTGTTTGTGACTTCTTGTTAGATTGAGTTTTAGTCATTTCTGTGCTTTCCATTTGCTTGAGCAGCTCCAGACAAGCTGCTTCAAGCTCTATCTGGAGAAGATGGAGATAATCTTAAAGGCAAAAGGAAAATAATGCTAAAGCAGACAGTGGGGTTGTTTGGCTCTTTGTGAAGACCGTATGTGCTTTGATGTGGCTGTTTGGCCTAATGAAATCCCACAGAGCTCAATTGCTCCTAGCCTTTGCTGTAAAAAGCCAACCTCGGGGCTTCATGCTTTCCTAGCTCCTCCATCATTCTATCATAGTACGTCTGTGTTATGTCCTCACTTCTTGGGTCCCTTCCTGATGAGGAGCTCCTGACTTTCTGCATGTTGCCCCACAGCAGGACTGCTGGGGTTGTAGGTACTGCTCTGCTGTAAAGCCTGTTGTTGTGGGAGATAGCTCTTTGGACTTGGAGAAGTCCAGGAGAGGAGGAAGAGAATGGATCTGCATCATGTGCTGATGGGTGAAGAAGCTGAGAATCAGCAGGTGCCCAGATAGTCACACTGCTACCTCATCCGTGGGCCTGGCTTTCAGGCTGAAGAAGATGCTCTGTGTGCCATGTGCTGTGCAGGCTTGTGTTAGATGATGTGGGTTGAGATGGTCCTCCGGCTCGGTGGAGCGGTTTGCCCAAAGCGTGTCATGCCTGTGCTGTATGAAGAGCTCCTCATATGTATGCCTGCTCCTCTGCTTCTAGGTGATGATGCTGGTCATGATGTGTGGAGCTGCCTGCTTCTGGGACACCCTCTGTCCCCAAGCGTCTTTGCTGCAGTCGAGAGCAGCAGGGGCAGATTTGCTGAGACTTGGAAGAAGGCAGATTTAACAAGTCTCCCATCTATTATGGGAGCATTACAGAGCCTAATATTCAAGGCAAGGCAACTCCTTTTGTATGAGTTTGTTCAGCTAGAAATCTATACTGGGTTATTTATTACAGCTGTAGGTGAAGGGAGGTAAATTATTTATTTCCTCTGCAGTGGATATTTTGTTACCTGTTCTTCCAGCATGCACCTGGTGTGGTAGGCTGGGATCATACAACCACTCGCTAAAGAAAATAACAAGTATTTTTGTCTTTCTTTTTCTCCCCCATGTGTATTTAAACTTTGAAACTTACTGCCCCAGATGTAGTTGAAAAAAGTCACTTAGTAAAGGTTTACTGAAAGGTTCATGAAGTTACCGTAGCAGCATAAAATTATGATGGGTATTAATCAGAGTGCCTCGATGTGCAGGATGAACAATGGCCGGGTTAAGAGAAGCACTTGTCTGTTGTTGCAAAACTAAAAACCTCTGTATATGAGATTCTATGAGATGCTCCGCTGTGTAGGAAATTCTGTTCTCCTACTGGGGCTTTCAAGGATTGTCCCTTTTAAAAACAGGCCTAGTTTTGCATGGCAGCATCTATTTCCTCTCTCTTACATAGGCTTGTCACTAGCTGTGGCCAAATTTGGGTAAAATTCTAAGATGAGGGTAATCCTAAAAGCACAGTGCTGTTTGCCTTGGTATTATCCCAGTGGAAGGAGTTGCTGAGGTTGATTGCACCGTGCACAGAATGAATTCTTCAGCATGCGGAGTTCAGGTAGGAACAAAGTATGTAAGTTTTTCCAGTAACTAGAGATTTAAGATTATTTCAAGCTTTTCTGAAAAGTTAGTCAACATGACAGCCTTCGTTATGCTGGGGGGGTGACCAGGGCAGCTACTGTGAATAAGCTGATACCAGAATGCTTTTGTTTGTGCTCTATTCCAGAAGAATAACCCCCAGACCCAGGTTATTTAGAAATTATTTTATAGAGCCCACAAAACACACTAATTATTCTGGATAAAGTGTCTGCATGGACACTTTACTGGGTATTGCTTGCCTTAGAAGGAATAAGCCAAAATACCTATTTTAAAGAAAAAAAATGGTTGTTAGTATGAAATGTGAAGAATAGTTGAACTTAAGGTAAAACTCTTAAAATTCTTCTTGTCTTAAGGTTGAAATCACTGCCCTTCTAATCTTCTTTTCAGTAACGTAACATTATTTATCCTGTAAGCTGAAGGCTGTGCAGAGAACTTAAGCTTTTTTCATTTCAAATCAATTTTATATCTTCTAAAATTTATTTTTATTAAATGTCCAAGGCTGCATAGTGGTGGAAACAGGTAGCATCCTTATCCCAGTGCTGATGCCGGGTTTGATGCCTTATGTAGTCTTACAGTGTTGATTAACACCAACGCTTTAGGGTTGACAACCTGTATTTGGTGCAAATTGAGTTCTTACTCAAAAAAAAGGAGTTTGCATGGAAATTGGGCTCCACTCTTAACTTTTTCTGTGGTGGTATCGTAATGCTGACATCCCTAGGAAGAGCACTCAGCACAGCAATCTGTTGATAGGCTCCGTGTTTGCATATGCATGCGAAAAGTCCATCCGCTTCCCCATTTCTGAGTCTTCTGTCCTCTTCTGGACCACTGCTTGAGTAGTGGTTGGGTTTTCTGTGGATGCTTGTGCAACATCTGGATCTACAAAGCTGGCTGTGAAGTGGAACGGATGTTTCTCTTTTGATCAGTCTTTTGCTGTAGAACTGGGCATCACTCTTAGACACCTGTAGGTTTACGGTGCTTGAGTGCCTTGTGTTTAAGCTGGCCTAAACAGTGAGATTTTGATGTGTTAGCTCAGAAATCATGGAATTATTCTCCAAATTAATGTATCCTTTAGAAAATCCAAGTCTTAAGTAGCATGAAGCACGGGGAGAGCTGGCCTACAAGTGTGTTGTCTGGTACAGTAAGTATAGATCACAGAAGGGTATTGTATATAAAGATTCTTTTAATTTCAGAGGGCTTTACCCTGATTTTACTTCTGAAACGAGAAAGTATTATCCATATTAAGCATTATTCTTGTTTAATTACAAAAGAGTGTGAATTAATGAGCGCTCTTCAGCAGCCTGAACCTTTAGCTAGACTATATTTTGTGAGCAGTCTTGCAGGCACCCAGGTACCTGTAAAGTTCAGTAGTAGCAGGACTACACTCTTACCAGATGCTGGATTTTAATCAGAAAAATTAAAGCAATGTCAGAGCAAAAAAATCAGTTCTGCAAGCAAAGTGGGACTTGGTTACCCAGTGCTTTTTCCTTACTGCTGAATAGCCTACAGTGAAGGAAACGGATAATAATGTCTTGAAAAAAACTATCAAAGCACCATATCTATGTGTGGGGTGGAAAGTGTTCTGAATCACTATAAGGCTTTCTAAAAACTCATCACCTTTAATATAATACCTTAATATATTTTCTTCTTTCTGATTGATGCACATTTTACAGTAGTCGTGTGGTCTATCTACACTGAAAGCTAAGGGTGTTTTTCTAGCCTGGATAACCATAATCTTGGTTGAGGAACCTGGGGTTTTTTAATCTGAAGAAGTGGAGGCTGAGGGGAGACCTTCTCGCTTGCTACTAGGTTGTAGAGAGGTGGGTGCTCTTCTCACAAGTAGCAAGTGATTGGGCAAGAGGAAACAGCCTCAGTTGTACCAGGGGAGGTTTAGGTTGGACACGAGGGGAAAAAAAATTTCACTGAAAGGGTTGTCAGACCCTGAAATAGGCTGCCAGGGCAGCAGTTGAATCACCATTGCTGGATGTGTTTAAAAGCCATGGAGATGTGGTGCTGAGGGACATGGTTTAGCAGCGGATTTGGTAGAGTGGGGTTATGGTTGGACTCGATGACCTGAAAGGTCTTTTCCAACCTAAATGGTTCTGTGATCTCCTATATGGCACCCTGTAATAAAGCAGATATGGGCTTCATATGAATGACAGTTTGTACAATTGCAGAAGGCCTCTCAGCGTATAAATGTTCACTGTAGCAACACTAGAGGCTATTTCTGTACTATAGGTGAGCTAACTCCTTGAAACCAACTGTATTTTTCATGGTCATCATTTAATGCATGATCTGTCGCTGGCAGCACCATCATGTGGATGTATATTAGAAAACCTTACACTTGCTGAGTGATATGTATAGTAATTCCTTCCCAGATTTTTATTTGAAAACAATGCGCCTGTGCACAGTCAATTTTAGGGCACGATGCACAATCTACTTTAGGATGCTACCTAGCTGTTTGTTACATCTAAATAACTTCCATATAGAATATATTGGCAATAACAAGGTTTTAAGCAAATTTCGCAGTTTCTCATGTGGACTGATTCCTGAGGGGTTTGCCCCTACTCCATATGACTGAGGTCTCAAGACTTTCTGAAGAACACCCTCCAAGGGACAGTGGTGTCCCCATGACTGTGGTCTCTGGTAGCGTGGTGTGGTAAGACTGCAACATTTGCTCTGCCCTGGTGCTTGATGCTCTCCAGAGCTGAGATTCCAGCCCAAGGTGCAAACCCTTCCTGTTGAGCTGTCCTGACCCTTGGGTAGAGCTGCTGGAAGAGGATGACATATGAAGGATACCCAGCCAGCAGTCCGTGGAGGAGTTTCTGCCTTTGCTTTCTCCCAGGCACATTCTAGTAGTTCTGGAGCACCCAACACAAGAAGGACATGGAACTGTTGGAGTGGGTCTAGAGGAGGGCCATGAAGACGATCAGAGGACTGGAACACCTCTCCTACAAGGACAGGTTGAGAGAGTTGGGGTAACACATCCCTGGATGTGTTCAAGACAAAGCTGGATGCAACCTGCCCTAGTGGGAGGTGTCCCTGCCATGGCAGGGGGCTTGGAACTCGATGATCATAAAGGTCCCTTCCATCCCAAACCATTCAACGATTCTATGATTCCCCAAACGCTATGAGTGCTACTTCTTCAGCTGAGGCCATAGCTTAGTAACGTACTCACAGGCCCGAGCAGATGTGAGGACGCTGAGGTTCACCGTGGTGTTTTTGTGCTTTAAGTTGCCCAGCTCACTGATGGAGATATTCTGCAGTTTCTGGTATTTTATCCATTAGTTTTGGCAAGTGGTTGAGATAAACAGGTAGTTAAGCGGTAATACATTTTGACAGGAAAAAATAAATCAGAATTGTAAAAACTTAAAATATTTAAAAATTTTCTATTTGCAATTGTTAATATGATTATCTAGAACTATGTGAGAGCTGTTGGAGTTACAGTTGCCTTTTCATTTTTATTGAATTGGCTATGAATTTAATTGCATTTTCCTCTTTTAGCAAAAAATACAGTACATTTACTCTCAGGGAGAATATTTTTCCTTGAAGTTTTCATCTGGCAGACTGGAAGGATGTAACAAGTGAAAAAAAGAAGTGTGATATTTCTGCTAGGAGTCATTAGTTTTGATTTTCTCTTAAAACTCCTTTTGTGCTGTTAACATCTCAATGGAAGGTGATGGAAATGTGAAAGTTGGCAAGAACACTGTTCCTGTGCAATTCATTGCTCTAGAAAAGCTGTATTTGATATCATCAAATTATTATGATTTTTTAAAAAAAGCCCAGTTAATGCATATAAATATCCATGAATACAATTGCAGCAGTTGGTAAGGAATGTAAAATTAGAATATATCTAGTGTACTTTAAATTTTTTTAGCTATAACGTGTAGTTTATTGGCTGGAATTAATTGGGAGCAGGACCACTTGAACATCTAGCTCTTTACAGACTGCTGTCAATACACCATACGAACTGCTATCCCAGAAATAATTCCTGTGGAATTAAAGATTGCCACTGTGGTGAGGAATCTGCTGGATACCCGGATGAATACTAATTGATCAAAGAATGGTAAACTTGTAGGACTATTAAGTATTTTGTGTTAAAAAAATGAGTAGATGTGGCACTTTGGGACATGGTCTAGTGGTCAGGGAGATACTGGGATGAAGGTTGGACTTGATGATCCTAGAGGTCTTTTCCAGCCTAAATCATTCTATGATTTGAAGTATTTTTTCCATGGTCACTTTAGAAATCTGAGTCACAGAAGTACCGTCAAAACCAGCAAGAGCCGCAGGTTGATCAGATATCCTAAGGGTGCTTTCCCACTGTGCGTAATCTATCTAGAAAAGATCATAGGCAACCTCTTAGTGGTGTCAACTCGCTCATCCTGCTTGTTGTGTATGAAACACTATATTTAGTTGCTGGCTGGGGAATACTCCTTCTAAAGAGTTGACTAATTCCTGCTCTGGAGACAAGACTGGAACTAAGCTGTTCTATTGAAAGGTGTGAAGATGGTAGACAGTTTTAGAGAAGGGTCTGAAAAAGATGAGGATGACATTACTTTAGAGCGAGATGTGGGACTTTTGTTCTAAAATGAGTGGGCTTACTCTTGCTGAGATGGTTGAGGAGATCTCAAAACGTCCTGGCTTGTTTTGAGAAGATCCTAGAAATTCAGTTTTTAATGCCAGAATGGTGCTTGATGGTATTCTGGACTATTACAAAGATTATCAACGAGCTTTTTTTGTGTCAGAACAAACACATCAGCCAAATAAAAACACATCTACTCTTGAGGAGAAGTCAGTACATTCACTAATTAATTGTCCCAGTGGTTTATTGTTTCGTTATTGGAAAATTCACATTTCCAACCTAAGTTTGCTTATTTTCAGTTTGCAGGTGGTGTTATTTTGTGAGCTGAGTTGAAGAGCCCTCTTTCTCAGTCAGATTTTTCTACCAACATTTTGATGTCCCTTTGCTAAGAGAGTTATCATCTTTAATTTTGAGATGATAGAGTAGAGTTCTGCTGAGAAAGTGGTTAAGCATTTCTACTACAGTCCGCTAAATAAGCTTAATTTTCTAGTTTCGTTACAGAAACCTTTTGATTTTTGACAGTATTTCAGTGAATGTTTTTTCACCTATCTTCAACTCAACATTAATGTTTCCCTTTTGCTTTGTCTATATTTGTGGTAACTTGTCACAACTCTAAAGCCATACCCAGCTCTCTGGGGTTTGCATGTGAAAAATATTTTGGTAACTGGGGAAACTGATTTATTGTTACTGCTCCAAGGCTTCATGTTCTCTAGGCAATATGGTCTGATGCTTAAGAGAGGGTAAAACTTAACAGTAAAACTTCAAAATACTCAAGATACTCTGGACTTAAAGTTGCTGTGTAAATTGTTATAGTCAGAACTCTGTGTTAAATACATGACATTTATATTTTCGGACATATCGGTTAAACACAGGGATGAACGCAGAGGACAGGAACATGGGGACTACAAGGTTTCATTGCTGGCTTTGCTCCTTTCCTCCTCATTTTTTGTAAAATCAGTTCACTTTTATACAGTTGGGTTTGGTTTAACTCTTTCTCATGCATGTATGTTAATTTGTGCATTAATATTATGAAAGTAATTTATAGTATAATAAAGAAAATTGAGGGTTTATCATGGAAGAGGAAGGGGGGTGAAAGTTCTTCTGGAACACTGGGTCAGAAGAGTGCTGGGAGGGTCTGGTAGCATGCCAGAAGAGTGCTGAGAGGGTCTATGTTTACTTTTGAAGTTTGCAAGCTGTATTGTGTGTGGAGTAGGTAAGAAAATTGGTGTCCTTAGGGTGCCTATGGTAGACATCACAGAATCACAGAATTGCCTAGATAGGAAAATACCCTTCAAGATCATCCAGAGAAGCCATGAGTTAGAATGTGCGTAACAGCAGCAAGGAAATGGTGTAAAGCTCAGTCTTGCTCTAAGTTTGTTGCTGGCATTGTGCACTTTTTATAGTGCTGCGACATTTTTCCATTTAAAAAATGCTGATATTAAGTCATTGCTGAAATTAAATGACTTAATACTGTTTGAAAAATACTCAAACAGCTGGAATAAGCAGTAGTTGGAGTTCTTCCCTTAAGCTTCCAAAATAAAGGATGGTTAGAAATGATCAATTCAACGTATCAGATGTAATCAGAGATGCTTTTACCTGTTATATTAAAGTAATGACAAGCCAAGCCTTGGAGTTTTTAATTTGTTAAGCCTATGGGTTTTTTTGGGAAGCAGTCCTCAGGGGCTGACAATTTTTTGTGTTTGCTAGGGTTTGGGGTTTTATTTTTAGGAGGTAGAGCAAGCAGAGTCCTCATTTTATGCTTTGGTAAAAGGAATTTTTTCACAGATACTAAGTACTTGCTACAAATGCTATTCAGAATAATTTTTTCTGGATTTTCATGGTGAGAGAGATGGTGAATGGTGTTAGGAAGAAAAGTAGGCTTCAAGGAAGTGTTTCTGAACAGCACTTAAACTGAATTTAGCAGTGAGCAAGAAGTATTATGTTTTCAGAACCCATCTGACTGCTGCTGGTCACAGTCTAAGCCTGCCGGCTGCTGCTGCTTTTTCTTTGTTCTTTCTGAATTTGGTGGTTTTTTGCGTTCTCAGAGCTCCAAAATTCCACTCCAAGCAGAACTGTTTGCTTTACATGCAAACCACGGCTGGCAAGGCTTGCTGCAGGGGAGCTTCAGCTGCACTGGCCTGCTGCCTTCCCGCCAAAGCCTGTGGCACAATGCCTGTGAGAGCAGCAGGCTCTGTCCCAGGTCTTGCTCATGCCACAGGTCTTCCAGGGGACAGAAGTTTCACAGAAAATGTCACAGTTATTTGAGGAACGCTGGAGTATCTTAGCCTGCGTGGTCTGGAAGTGTTCAGTCTTTAGGTAAGGTGTTCCCTTGGAGGAGGGCAAGGCTCAACTCTTAATTTTGTGTTGATAAGCCACAAGCAGAGGAACAGTGTTAACACTTGGTGTTTGTAAGAAAGCATAAAAACTGGAGAAAAAAAGAAAATTTATTATTTCCCATATAATAAGTGGTGTTGGAAGTAAGTGCCATTGGTAACAGTTTGCGTCTTCCTGCTTTTTTTATATATGAGTTCCTGTAAATGGAACTGTCTTGATATATGCAACATAGTTTTAAAACATAGCATTAAGCAGGAATATAATGTTAATTATTCTTAGGAATATGTATCGGAATGGAAACAGTACTTCATTGAAGACTTGGCAGAATCCCGGTACCATGCGCTAAGTGTTGTGAATTGAAAGATGCAGGTGTGTGAGCAATCAAAGCCATTCACTGTGTTTATGGAGACGTTTAATCCACATCTCAAGATGGAACATGATTATGGTTTTTTTTTTTACAGTTCTTTGGTAAATGGAAATCTGCTTCATAAATTGCACGCGGTAAGTGTTTGTCGATTTGCAGATGTCTGAATCAGCCAAAGCAAATATCAATTTACAGCAGCACAACATTACACCCATAACAATGTGCAATCTCAGAGTGCATTTGCTTACTAATGACACGGGATGTCGCTCTGTATTTTAGATCCTCTTACCACTCCTCTGCAGTTCAAAATAAAGCGTTGTTAAGAAATATTTAGGGAGTCCCATGTCAGTTTGGACCAAATTTGTTGCAACAATATGAAATTGGCTGTTCTTAACGCATTTGGACTAATTTGAAAATGGACTAAAAATTAAAGGAGACTGCGACATGTTTCCTGTTGGAAATGAACAAATAGATAGGACAAGAGGAAACGCCTCAACTTGCGCCATGAGAGGGTTAGATTGGAAATTAGGCAAAATTTCTGTACTGAAAGAGTGGTCAAGCACTGGAACAAGCTGCCCAGGGAAGTGGTGGATTCACCATCCCTGGAAGTATTAAAAAACATGTAGACATGGCACTTCAGGACATGATCTAATGGTCATGGTAGTGTTGGGTTGATGGTTGGACTTGATGATCTCAGAGGTCTTTTCCAGCCTTAATGATTCTATGATTCTAAGTGTCCCCATTATTATTCACTAGTAATATATGACACTTCAGGAAACTGGTTTTGGACAGGTTACTTTGAATGTTGCTGCTTATATTTGATCTCAGATTTCCTTTTTAAACTTCTGAATGTCTTGTGCTTTTAAATGACATAAACCCACACAAAAGATTGGATAAGGAGAGAGAAGAAAAGCATTATCTTAAATGCATCTAGTTTGACTGCCAGAGTAAGACTATTATAACCCATGAATGCCACTAAGAGCCACCCCCTTCAGAGTTCAACCTCCTACAACAAGGACCCATCTTTCTTTCTTCACTGAAGATGTTTTGATGCGAGTCATAGTTTTGTCTAGGCCTAGGTGCCACCTCCAAGGTAGGCAAGCTATCATCATTGCAGTTATCTGGTTCCCCTTGCAGAGCATCATACGTGTTATGCTAGGGTACCTGGGAAGGTGGGGCAGACACTGGGCTGGCATGCCTGCAGCGCCTGGCAGGAACTTCCTGCCATTGCCCCCTGTCCTCCAAGTCACCACACTCAGTCAAACAGAAAGAGGACAGGGAGTTCTCTGTAGCAGGGGCTGTGTCTACCTGCTGAGTTTCTATTAAGGAGTCAGGGTACAACTCCAAGCATCTCTCTTCTCTCACATTCCCTGATGGCCCTTCAACCTGTTTACCTCCTCCCTGAGCTACATCACTAAGCGGAGCAGCTGCTCTACCTGGGTACACCTCCCACAGGTATTCTCACCACTGTCATCTGACAACGGTGTGAAAGTTGAGCACGTCCTGCAGCCTGAGGCCTGGGTGGCTGCATGTTCCCGTGAGAGCTCCATCTGGGAGGCTGTGTCAGAGTTGGAGGGTGAAGGGTGCAGGGATGCCATGGTTTTCTTACGAGTGGTTACCATAGCCCTCTGCCTGACTCTGCAGACTTGGAAGCTGCTTCTCCCGGCTGTGAAAAGCCCCAGACGAGCCTTTTGCTGCCTCAAATCCCTTCCCCAGTGTGGGCTTACCTGCCACGTGAGCTGATCTCCTCAGCTGGTCTCCTTATGGCAGAGCCCCCCCACACGTCCTGCTCATGCTTACAGCGAGAAGGCTAAGCTGTTTCGCTCCTTGCTGATGTTTTAGAGAATGAGATGCTGTTGTGAAAGCTGTATATGAATGTATACTGCAGCCTGTGTTGATATGGTA
Source organism: Coracias cyanogaster (assembly GCA_033124195.1). NCBI lineage: Eukaryota > Metazoa > Chordata > Aves > Coraciiformes > Coraciidae > Coracias > Coracias cyanogaster. The sequence continues at coordinate 14,207 of JAVSBS010012330.1, forward strand.
TGTAGGTATGTGCTGTGAAGTTGCTGACGAGCAACGATAACCTCCAACCAATGCAGTACACAGAAGGAATCCACTCACCGGTGGTGCCTTGGGATCTGTTTCAGTGTATAGAGATTCTGCTGAAGTCAAGAGGGAGAAGTTAGGAGCTCAGGATCTAGCCTCACTGACTGCTCCATTATCACACCATATGATCTCATACAGCTTGTAAAAGTGAAATTGATCCCTTTGCAGACCAGGAGGGAGCCCGATAGTAGCAGTTAGGCAGTGAAGTGTGTACATTCCAAGTTGAATTACCAAGTGGAGCAAATCATTATGAGTCCAAGGACATCAAGGACACTACTCATTTTACACCAGCCCAATGATTAATCTGAAAGCCTGATCCTAGGAAACCTATGTGGTGTATGCCTCTGGATAGTATAAATATTACTACTGCATTTTTCTTTCTAAATGTGCTTTTTTTTCCCCTCTGTCGCATATGTTATTTATCATTCTGCGACATACATGTTGTCTGCCCTATTGAAGGCGAGGATGAACCGTCTCCCTGAATGAGATTCAGCAACGAGACAATGCAGAGCAGTGTGTAGGCAGCAGGATCATATATTGTCACACAGGTTAATTATTGGTGAGGCAAGAGGAAAAGACATCCAGAGCATGCACAGATGTACATGTAGGCATGAGAAGCTTATTTACGATCTTGAAACAAGAATAAAACGTCATAAAGCTGTAATTGGATCATTTGAAATTTGGTGTTAAACTATTGGAAAACTGTGTTAGAAGCGCCGAAAGCTAACACAGCTCAACAACAGAAATAGCACAGAATTGTTTGGGGGGTTCTGTTAATAATTCATCATTCTTAAATTGTATTGTTGTTGGGTTTAATATAGCAAGTTCTTCATAAACACGACAGTGGAAATCATTTCTTTTCCTCCTTCCCTCCTAATTATACTATCGGTTCATTGTTGGAGCTTCCCCTGTAAGCATTACAGTTGGCTCACATTGTTCGTCATGTAAAACAGAGCATGAAAAAGTAGTCAGTGTATTATCAGGACTGCTGTGTGATCATAAATATATATGTGTGTACACATATATATATTAAAAGAATACATAAAAGTGATCCTGTGAATGAAAATGAGAACCACCCAAATGTTGCTGTGTATTTCTAGCAAGGTTTTAGCATAACAATGCCTATGCAAATGAGAAGTTACCTCTGCTTTGAAAATAAGTTATATAAATGGATGTTGCAATTAAAGCAGATCAAACACATGCAGTACTCAACATTGTATTTATGTGTGTTTTGGTACAAGTGGTTATTGTTGAACAATTAATGGTGTTGCCTGGGGCTTTGTAGCTGTTTAGCTTATTTGTAACATGTTTATTTGCATTTATCTGTAGTTTAGTCATATATGTATATCACACATCTCCAGTGTGCTCTTGCGGCGCGTATGACTTCGTGATACACAATGACCAGGTCCTTGAGGTGATAGATGGATAGTTAGAAGGAACATGGCAAACTCTACCTTCCTAAACTGGAAGGAGTATTACAGGGCATGGTGGCTGCTGGAGAAAGGGGCATTTGATGGCTTGTTTAATGAGTGGCTGGCTTGGTGATGGGGTTGGCACAGTGAATCAGTCCCTTTTGTGGGCTGATAGTTCTGCACAAGTGCTTGTGAAAACAGCCCTCTGGTCTCAGTGAGGAGTAAGTGTTCTCTGAGGCTTTTGAATGGTTTCTTCAGAGGGCAGATGGGCTATGACAGTAATCAGTTGTATTATTTTGAAGTATTTCTGTAGCCTCAGTAACTGAAGCACTAAAATTTAGACGGTGAACCTCCCATGTAGATGTTTAATCCAGATGGTTGTATACCAATGTAACTTCAGCAGTAAAATTTCTCATACACTGCTGTGTATAAATGAGCCCTCAGACTGGTGCACAGGAAAGCAAAGACATCATTTAATTTTGTTAAGCTTAAAACTATGTGATTCAAACATACTTCCCTCTTCAGAGCTTGATTATTTCCAAACCCACCTTTACGAATGTAAATATAAGCACAGATTTGTCCAGATTGAAAACCAAACCCATTTTGTTATCTGTGCACAGGAAAATGATCTGAGTGGGAGAAAGCCTTGTTTCTTCTCTGATTCTGGATTCAAACAGCATGGCAATTTTCTCTTAAACTATACACAGAAAATTATTCCCCAAAAGAAAAGAAGAGTGGGAAAGATCAGCTTGAGGCACAGCTTTATGCTCCTGAAAATGGGGGTGGTGAAAGTCATAGACAAGCACAGCAGTTTGTCATAAAGCAAGATTTGTTGCACGTTTTTTAGCTGTGCCCAGGGAGCAAGTAGGTATGAGTGCTGGTGGCCACCTTGGCAGATCCTTCTTTTCTCCATCCTCCTCTTGCACACCCACACCTTGCGATCCAGAACAAGTAAGACGTATTTGGTTGACTTCCATGTTGGATGGGGCCTTGAGCAACCTAGCCTAGTGGGAGGTGTTCCTGCCATGGCAGAGGAGTTGGAACTAGGTGATCTTTGAGATGCCTTCCAATCCAATCCAAACCATTCTGTGATATTCAAAATTTGACAACAGTGCTTTATGTAGGCAGATGGAGGTTCCACATGGCACCCACGTGGACAGGCTCCATAAGACAGTGGTTGGTGGTGCTGAGAGCCCATCTCCTTGCTGAGATGGTGCAGAGAGGCTGCTGGCCACTCTGCAGCCAGGGGAAGGATGCTGGGGGCGTTTGTGCATGTATGGTGGGAATTGGGGATAGGAAATCCCCAAGGGAAGGGCCTGGAGAATAAGTCTTATGAGTGGCTGAGGGAACTGGGTTTGTTTAGACTGAAGAAGAGGAGGATGAGGGGAGACCTTATCACTCTCTACAACTCCCTGAAAGGAGGTTGTAGAGAGGTGGGTGTTGGTCTCTTCTCACAAGTAACAAGGGATAGGACAAAAGGAAATGGCCTCAGGTTGCACCCAGGGAGGTTTAGGTTGGACATGAGGAAAAAATTTGCACTGAAAGGGTTGTCAGTCCCTTTCAGGGTGATGGAGTCACCATCCCTGGATGTGTTTAAAAGCTGTGTAGCTGTGGTGCTGGGGGACATAGTTTAGCAGCAGACTTCGTAGAGTGGGGTTATGGTGGGACTGGATGATCTTAAAGGTCTTTTCCAACTTAAATGATTCAATGATTCTATGAAATGAAACAAATGGGATGGAAAAAGATACAGACCCCATTTTTATGGATGCAGATTGCTACCACTGACTTGGGTGCAGCCACACCAGTTTACATCAGCTGAAGGTCTTTCACAGGTCTTTCAAAGGAAGCAGATGTTTAGAGAAGAGAGAGAATGGAGGTTTTTCACTGCAAACAATTGGATTTGTTTGTCTGAACTTTCTGTTGGGTTCTCTTGGTCTTCAGGCTGCAAAATTGGTTGCTCACAACCAGTTTTATCAGGGCTGACAGTGCAGATGTGCTCAAGGGGGGGACTGTCCATGTAAGCACAAATCTCTTGCTCACTTATTGGAAACGTAAAATAGCTTCTGCACATGTTAATGGTCTTGATAATAATCCTAACATACTTGGTTTGCGTAAGGTACATTGTGTTTATAAATTATCACTGTGTTATGGGTCAGTTTTTCAGCTAGCGAGTGTCTTAATGTGTATTTTTCTGATTTTATTTTCAGCTGTCTGGATTTTTCCTGTCTGGATTATTTCCTCATACACATGTGCTTGTTTTTAAAAGTTAATTCCTAGAATCATAGAGTGCAAAAAAATAAGGAATATGCTTTACAAGGTGGTACTTAAATTGCTTTATGTTGCAGCACTGCATTACAGAGGAAATGAATTAGTTTAGCTGGCTCAGCTGAACCCAGCTCCCACTCCTCAGTTCTTAGTTTTATCCCAGTTTTTGGTGTCCCATCTGCCTTGTGTTCTTGAGGGCAACCTCGGGGCTCTCCCTGGAAGGTGGCCTGCCTACACAGCTACTTGTGGGGTAGCATCCCTCGTAGAGATACTTCTAATCTTCAAAGCCTTGGGATAGCAAAGAAAGCTTGAGGGTGAAATCAAGCATTCTTCTCAGTGTTGTCTGCTGATGTGGTGTGCTGGTGTCTTCCAGGTCTCACTCAGACCAGTCTCCACTAGAGTTGGCTGGGGTAGTCTGTGGGGTCTTGCATACATCACGGCTAGATAGCTGGAAATGTCCATCCTCCATATCCATCCTGGATGTGAGATGTGTTATATTAAACCTTGAGACTGTGTCCTTGGTCTGCGGGGTCTCAAGAAACCCAGCAGTGTGATATTGCTCATTTTTGGGTTTTTGACTTCTAGGTTTGGAAAATATTTTTGCCAGTTCTAGGTAGGCCACTTAGCAGTGTGATGCTGGCAGAGATTTTGATTGTGCAGTAGCTTTAGATTGCTGTGAACTAGAAACTATTTATTTCTGTTTGATTGGTTTCCTTTTTTCCAAGATATGTAATATTTCATTTATACAACAACACCAGTTCGTTCTTGCCGAGGAACAAAAGTCACTTGCTAATAATAGACACTTTTCTAAAGCAGTTTTGACCTGACTCACTTGAAGGTGTCCTATTAATGAAAACAAATGAAGATTAAATCACAGTGCTTCTTTATGGAGAACAGCTTATGCTGGTTTTATTACATGGCTGTCATACAAGACTATTTTGACAGTAGTGTTTTTATGGGCTGCATCGTGGAGCTTTTTATGGAGCGGTGGTAAATAGCAGAAGTGAGACGTTGAGTGAGGAAGAAGTGCTGAGACACTAATAGGTGCTGAGACACTGGCACAGGTTGCCCAAGGATGTTGTGGGTGCCCCATCATTGGATGTGTTCAAGATGAGGTTGGATGGGGCTTTGAAGGAACCTGGTGTAGTGGGAGGTGTCCCTGCCCATGGCAGGGGGGCTGGAACTAGATGATCTTTAAAGTCCCTTCCAGCCCAAACCATTCTATGATTCTAATATAATGGAATTTTGTTGATCATACTATAAAGCAAGGATGCATTTTTATCTTAGTATAATTTCCTTTTCTACCTCCTTCTGCACTGGGCAGAATTTAGCCTGTGGTTTCCAAGGTGTATGTGCAAATGCATACATTGCTGTTAGTTTTTGTTTACTGTTGCACTTGACTCTCAGTTTCTATTGGAGAACACACTTCATCACTTGATTATTTGCTGCTGATAAGTAATGACTTGTTTTGATTAACCCAGCACCTAATTTCCTAGAGAAGTTTTGAAGTGCGTGTGGAGATAGATGGGGCATTTGTAGCTATCTGGAGAGTTGTCTATGTAGCCTCGTATCAAGCTGGGAGCCAGAGGGTGGAAGGGCAAAGGACAATTTGAAGTGTGAGTCCTCTTTTTGATTTATTGCTACTAAAATGACAAAGAGTTTAAGTACAGACTGAGCCCCAGGACCAGCACTTGGCTTGTGATGCACTTTACTCATGTAAAGCTCTCAGTGACTTCAGTGGGAAAACTTCAGTAGTTACCCCATTTGGTTTTTAAGATCTCAACCATCAAGGAACTTAGTGGGAGAAGTTATTCTGCTGACAAGAGGCTTTTATTAGGAGCATCCTGTGAAGATGACAGGTTTGAAGGCATCGTGCCTGTAAGATGAACTTCACGCTAGTCCATGGGGTAAATGGGTAACAACCACCAAAGCTGTGTAGTTGGTTAAAGAGTGTGAAGGTGCTGCTTGCTTTCAGACAAAGCAGAAGGTGTTGACTGTTGTTTGAAATGGTTGCCATTGCATGCAATGACCTGTCTTTGAAAAGGGCCCAGTCCCTCCTTCTCCACACAACAGGAACACTCTTCAGATTCCAGGGCAAATGCTCCACTTCAAGCATATTTACTCTCAAAAATACTTTCTTGAGCGACTGCCTGTACTCCTTTCTGCCAGTCAATCATGGGAGCCAAGTTGTTTCTTCTTAAACTCTATGTGTGTAGCAGGGTGTAGTTTAAAGTCTCGCATTGCAAAGGTCTGTGGTTTCTGCTGGCTGTAGGTCACAAATGAGGAATCTGAAATTGTGAGGAGAGCTTTATGAGACCCTACAAATATGTGTAGCATTTACTTTTTGAGTATTGCATCTATTTTTTACCGTAGGTTGAGGTCTGTTCTGATGAGTGTTGTTTGAGACTAGAAGAAAGTCTCTCCTCAACAGTGCTTACCATCTGCAAGATAGAATCAAAACAGAGTATTTTAATGTCATTTTATGAAAAGGACTTATGAACAATAATGCAGACCTCTAGAGTACCTGGCTGTTTTGTTGCAGGTGAGACCATTTTTGTCTTCATAGTGTTCTTTTCCTCTTTCTGTGTTTCCTGGAAGAGTATATGCATCACCGCTGCCAACAAGAATCACTTGGTCCACATGTAGGAGACAAAGGCAAAAATGATTTGGAATTATATAGGTAGAGCCAACAAAACTTAGATTCGAACAACGTGTGCCATCATGTGTGTAAACAAGTAGGCTAGGTCTACTGAGAAGAAGATGTATTTGTGTTGACACAGGAGAAAACAGAAACACTTTGGTGTTTTCAGAGATCCCAGACTAGGAGAACATTTCCATCCCATGGGAAGCTCCTGGGCAAGCATTATGCTCTTTTACTGGAATAAACTGAAATAGGCTGCAAAACAAGACATGAGAGTTGAGTTTCTTACTGCTTTAGTCCTAGATCTCACAGTGCTTGGTGGCCTTTTGTCTAAGATCTTGGCTGATACTTGAAGGCACAAGTTGAAGTGGAGAAGACCCATGCTTATGCTATGGTTTTGTAAGCTGATTTACTGATTGTGAATGCAGGTTTGGTTAGTAAGGATTATATTTCACTATAATTTCTGTGTCTAACACTCAGAGAAGCTCACCAAGAAAACAAATTTTCAGAGGTTTCAGCCTTTTTTTGCTCTTAGAGGTACAAGTGTGTGTGGGGGTTTCTGCTCTATTCCTCTGTATTGCTTAACATAAATTTTAAAAGATGTGAAAAGTTGCATCTGAGAACATTTATGAAGAGCAATCAGATTTTCCATACTCATTCCTGTCACATTGCTTGTGCTTATTGCATCTATCTCTTTGAATACTGGGTTGAGAGACCTACCTGGGTCCCTGCGTGGAGGGAATGCAGTGTTGGTCACAGAGCTGAGTGCCACCAGGATGGAGAGAGTGGTTTTGGAGAAGAGACCTTGCACTGCACTTGGGTGTCACTGGAGCATGTGTGCAAAGGGAGGGAGGAGGTGTGCAGCCCACTCGTGTTGATTTACTTTTGAATTCTTCTGCAGAGTGCCACAAATGGTCTGTTCAGGTGTATCCCCTCCATATTTTGTATCAGAAGAACTTAGATGCTGTCACACTGAGTCAGGTGGGTGTCTTGGCCTCTGTTCTGAGCTCTTTAGCTAACACCTGGCACATCAGTTGAAGATGAAACGGAAACTGTGTGTAAAGAGCAGAAGGTGATAACTGGCGAAAGGAGCAGGAGAGAGCAAGAAAGCAACAGAGAAAAGACATGTGGAAACTGATTCTTTTTTGACACCTGGAGGCTATCCGTAAGGTGGGGAGCTTCATTGTCCTCCTCAACATCTTCTGTTCCAGAGCTTGGAAACAATGCGGTGCTTGTGTAATGGCACGGTCTGCCAGCCAGCGCTGGCATGGGCTTTGTCACCTTCCCCAGCTACCAGGGCATGAGGAGCACTTCTAGGCTCCCTGCAGTTTCCTTCTCTCCATGTAGCCTGGAAAGAAATGCAAATTTTATTACTGTGTGTGGCCAGATTCTTTTGTGAGCCGGTGCCACTTCTTTCAGTTGAGTAACGTGGGGAATAAATTGAAAAATAAGCTGATGATTTTGAGAGGCTGGTTATTTTTGTGTTGTTTGATGTACTTCTTGACCTTTAGTTTTAATTTGTTCTACCTCTGCAATTTTTTCCTTGAGTTTTGTTTTGTTCCTGCTTTCTACCGTCGCCTCTTTGTCTGGTTCCTTCCCTCTTGGCTTATTTTTGGGAAATCCAGTAAGGAGAAGGGGCAGAACAAGTATCCAAACAGCTGTAATCACACAGGGCTGAGCTGCTTCCCTGCCCAACAGGCTGTGTTTGGCAGAGCCCTGTTTTCAGCAGTGAATCCTTGGCACGGTGACCAGTTATCTCCGCAGATGTCCTGCACTGGGGGCAAGTACGGCCTGTGGCAGAGGGCGGAGGGCTTGGTCCAGGCTGGCACTGCCAGAAGACAAGGCAAGAAGGCAAGAGTTAAGAAACTCAAGGATAAACTCCCTAACCAGGGCACGAATTAGGGAAAGAAACTGTGAAATAGTAAGATCTAAATTCTAATCCCAGCTGGATTTGGATGAGTCCCTTGTTTTCCATTAGCATGGTCCAACATGGCAGCCTGCTGTGGCTGAGAACAGAATCAGGTTCTGATTATCCATGTGTCCTGGGAAGATGAGGAATTTTGGTTGTAAATGGGAATGTGGTGCTGTGCAAAAAATTGCATAAACCGTTCACTCCATGTTGTCTCTGGTAAAGGTGACCTCTTCAAGGTGTTGCCTTTGATGTCACCCAGATGACAGACATTGCAGTCAGCTGGAATTGCATGGCTAAACATCAAGGTCAATTGTGAAGCCTTTAATTATTTTAAATAAACAGTGAGAAATTGAATTCTGATTTGTTATAAAATAACAAGGGGGAAAAGAGCCTCATCTGGCACTTTGCACTCCCACCTCCTATTTAGAAACTTTCTTCTTAGCCTATGTTTTTTTGTGGTTGGTCTACACTTATGAGAATGTTGTCTTCCGGCAGTAGGAATTGGGAGAGCTGGACTTGATCCTTAAGTCTGCTATGTTCTGCTCAGTGAGCCCCACTGAGCCACTTTGGTATTAAAAGACTAAAATTGGTCTGCAACTGCAGACAGACTGGCCTAAAATGGCAAACGTGGACACCTTGGTGCACTACTGAGGTATTTCCAGGGGACAACACAAAGGATGCTCTAGGAATGAATTGGCCCTTGTCTTGAAGTTATAACATCTCTGGTGTACTTACACCTACCTTGGCTGATACCTCCTCAAGGGTGATGTGTCTGACTCATGTGTCCTCAATGAGCCTCTGTTCCTATAGAAGGGAAGGCCATGAAGCTGGTGAGGGGTCTGGAGAATATGTCTCATGAGGAGCGGCTAAGGGAACTGGGACCATTTAGTTTGGAGAAGAGAAGGCTGAGGAGATACCTTATTGCTCTCTACAACTACTTGAAAAGAGATTGTAGAGAGGTGGGTGTTGGTCTCTTCTCCCAAGAAACTAGCACTAGGATGAGAGGAAATGGCCTCAGATTGTGCCAGGGGAGGTTTAGGTTGGACATTAGGAAAAACTCCTTTACTTGAAAGAGTGGTCAAGCACTGTAACAGGCTGCTCATGGCAGCAGTGGAGTCACCATTCGTGGAGGTGTTCAAAGAACACGTAGACATGTCACTTCAGGCCATGGTTTAGTGGTCATGGTAGTGTTGGGTTGATGGTTGGACTTGGTGATCTTAGAGGTCTTTTCCAACCATACTGATTCTGTGATTCTAAAGAAAATAAACTACAAGGGCTATAACCTGGGCAACTTCTCGTCAAAGCTGTGATGTTATGTTTTGTTTCCCAAAATCACAACTGGTTTAGTTATATGCAGCCCACCATGTTGTGTGTAGTTTTCCCTTCTTTCTATACTGCTATCAGTGGCAAAAAATTACACAGTAAACTCAATATAATAGCTAATGGAAGATGTCGTACTCCAGAGCGTATGAAAAAATGTCAGCCAGAAAGAGCCAGTCTTTGGTATTTCCTTGGTCCATACGTTGCCTTAGTAGGAAGAGGTTGCTGGAAAATATAATTCATTTTAAACTGAACAGTAGGTCTCCTTTGAATTATATCTTAATAAAAAAGATAACATCTTGGATAGTCTTTGATTTAGATGTGCTGCATCTTAAATGTGTCCTAATTATATTGCTCATCACTTAAAATTAATATAATGAACATCCTCATTTATATGGACAAGGTTGGCAAATAGGAATTAGTGCCATTAAAACCCTCAAGTCTCCCAAAGGAAAAAAATCAAAAGATATATGAAGAAAACATAACCTTATTATTTATAAAAAGGCAAAGCACAGAATCACCAGCTGTACATCCCTGCAGTTGGCTCAGGGGCCCTTAGCAGATGCAGTTTGGAAAGGACATGGGCCGTGCTGCAAGTGGCCGCTGCCTGCCCAGTGGGGCCTGGCAGGGACCAGTCCGTGGACATCATCCTTGCTGAAGCACAGCTTTCTTTGAAGAACTTTCAGTCTAAGGTTCCAGTCTTGCAGGTGGACCCTTGGCTTTGTTTTGGTCTCAGTTGTCTGGCTCAAGACCAGATCTCCTCTAAACAGCTCTGGAAATTACCACTGTGGTTCATCAAGGCTCAAAAATAAGGACTGAAGGAAGACATCATTGTGGCCTCGTGCAGCCTGGTCTAGTGGGAGGTATCCCTACCATGATGGGGAGGGTTGGAACCAGATAATCTTTGAGGTCCCTTCCATCCCAAACCATTCTACTATTCTGTGATTCCCCAAAAATGATGGGTGCTGCTTCTCCAGATGAGGCCATGGCTTAGTAACTTGAATGGTTTTGGGTTGGAAGGGACCTCAAAGATCATTGAGTTCCAACTCCCCTGCCATGGCAGAGACCCCTCCCACTAGACCACGTTGCTCGAGGCCCCATCCAACCTGGCCTTGAACACCTCCAGGGATAGAGCATCCACAGCCCCTCTGGGCAACCTGTTCCAGTGTCTCACCATCCTCAGAATGAATAATTTCCTCCTAATTTCCAATCTAATTCTCCCCTCTTCCAGTTTGAAGCCATTATCCCTCATCCTATCAGTACAAGCCCTTGTAAAAAGTCCCTCCCCAGCTTTCTTGTAGGCCCCCTTCAGATACTGGAAGGCTGCAATGAGGTCTCTCTGGAGCCTTCTCTTCTCCAGTCCAGTTTGATTGAATTCCTGTACTGCAGACTCATTTTTCTCCTTAAATATTATGGTAATTTGCAATATGTGGCCCCTTCTTACTGAGTGTGGTTTGGAGAGGCTGTGGTTATGTGAAAATGTTGTCTGTGTCTTTTTGTGTAGGTTTATAAATGTGTAGACATATCTGTGTCTCCAGTGGTGGATAGAGTCAGAAGTAATATTTTTTTCCTTTTTTTTAAAAAAAAAAAAAAAAAAATCAGTGAATATGCATGATAAATTTGACAAATTCCACTATTGATGTCAGAGACTCCAAGTTTATAGACTTTTATTCTGGAAACTAAAGAGCCTCATAGTGAATTTCAAATAAAACAAAATAAAATTACACAACCTAGAAGCTAAACTGAAGGGAAAAGTTGGTTTGAATATTACTCTGACAAAAGAGATTGTAAGATAGAACTTCCTCTGAAACCCAGGAAAAGGGTATTTCACACAGAATAAAACATCCAGTCGTGAGAAGATGTAGGGTAGATCAGCGTATATTTGAAAAACAGCCTTAGGATTACTAGTGTGCTTTTACTTTTGTCTCAATACAGGTGTTTTCCCATTTTTTTGTTTCATTTTTTCATATTTAAGCTTCTTTCTATTGATAAGCCATAAGCAGATCCAAATTCAGCTCCCACATGTATAGAAGAGGAGGGACTCTAAGTGCATAAATTGGCTCAGATGATTAAAATTTGGATGTGAATTCAAATTTTGCAAGGCATTTTAAATTAACACCTTGGTAGTGGGAAATGTGTTGTTTCTGGCACTGGTGTCAGCGTCTAGAAGACTGCACATCTCAAATTCTTCATATGAGTCACTGTTTACGTTACTGGATCAGGAACCTGAAGTAAGGACTTTCACAGTTTATTTACGTTAGTATTTTGTCTTCTATATGGGCTTCCTGTCTCTTTGGTACTGTTTTCATGTAGATTTACATGTTTTGCTTAAAGCAAGAGCAAGAAGATGATTACATCTCTGCTTGTGGCATGACCTATTTATGGTTTCTTCAGAAAAGCAGAATTGTATCTCTCTGCCTCTTAGCTTGCCATGGAGTGCAAAACCAAGGAAGTGCTCAGGTATTCAGTGGCAGGGGATGACAGCCAAGGTTCTGACTCCATTCCTTGCCACCCATTCCTCATATCAAAGCTAGTTGCGTTGAAGAAGTGAATCCAAAGTGAATTGGGGCTCCAGAGTCAGTGTGGGCTGTAGAGCGAAATGAAAGGTGCACAGGGACACCTCTGACAGGACATTGAGCTTTTCATGCTACTTGTGATAAAGATTGTTGTTTCTCTGGGAGGACATCCAGTGTTTATATTGCTGCCTGCAATTTAGTGATCATCTATCTTTTAAGACCTGTTATTTTCTGATGCAATACTGGGTACTATGGGGAACAAAATGAGTTAGGCTTTGGAAATGTAGAAACTTAGCTGTGTCTCCAAAAGTACAAATGTTTCTGAGCGTGGACCCTCCAGAGTGGCTGTAGTCCATCCACACTACAACCAGGCTGAAGTGTACTTAAGCCCACCAGCAGCAGTTTTACATCAGTTGGTTTGAGTACCAGCATGAGTAGCAAGTAGCACAGGCTTCACCAAAGCCTAGAGCCCTGAGTGGATGCACACTTGCTTGGTTTGGTACCCACCTCCAATGGAGTTGTATCCTCCATTACTGTCAGGGCTGCCAAAGCTGGGCTTAACCTTTGCAATGAATACCTAGTGATTCTTTCAGCTCCTTGCTTTCCAGAATAACTTCAAAGACTGGTGGATTTTGAACAGTTATATTGAACACATCCAGTATTCAAAGTTAAATGTGTCCCAGTGGGTTTGACCAAACTGTGACATACGAGAAGCGGATCTGCACTGATTTATCAATAATTACTTTCAATAATTATATGAATAAATGAGAAGAAGTTATTGTGTCACCAGAATTTTTCAACAGCTGTACTAATCTACCCTTTGAGAAGGCTGGGGAAGAGTAACCCAGGACATCCTGGCATGCCCCAATGCACCCTTGAAAAATAAGAGGCAGTGTTTGCTCCAAGGATCCTTCTAGTCTCAAGCCGTGTTTTGCCATCTGAGGACTTACAAGATCAAAAGAACTTTAAACCCATTGAAATACCTTCTTAAGAGCAAAGTGGCGGTGGCTTTCAAGCTACAGAGGGAGAAAGCTGCTTGGAGGCTACTCTAGGGAACAATTAGGGTGTACAGTCAGTTTGGAGGGAGGTTTATTTTTAAATAAACACTGCTTGCTTTCAGGAGATTTTTTGTCCACTGCATGCAGTTTGTCACTGCCCTGGGAAGAAACAGGATTGCAGGTCTGAACTTGTACAAGGCTAGCTGAGCTAATTATGGCTCACAGGGCAGTGCTGCCAAAGCTCTGGGGATGAGCGTTGGGCCAGGCTCTTGTGCTTGCTTGGGTACTGCAAGTGTGCAGCTGCACAAGTGCCAGGTGCAGTTTTAGCACAGAGATAAGCAGGTTGCGGTTTTCTCCCTTGTTCCACCCTTGCTTCACTGCACAGCGACAACCATCTGGCTGCTCCACCTCCCCAAGAGTATGAATGTTGGGGCAGTGTTAGCCCCTGAGTGCAGCACTCTGCTGGTGTGATGGGTTGGGTGCAAGAGTTTACATGAGCCTGGGCAGAGCATTACTGATAGAGCTGTGTTGTTCTAGCACATGAACAAGCCTTCTGGTGCCCTGTAGACAGACCTGAGAGAGTTGTTTCATTCCAGCTTCTGCAGAGAGGAAATAGTTGAAGCTCTTATATTGAAATTCAGTGTCCACAGGTTAGTAGCTTCACCTGGTGACTACAACACGAAGGTACTTTGCAGGTCATAAAGCCTCTGTGTATGTGTTTAGATCATGATTGCACAAGAACTCTGAGGTGTAGGTGAATGTTGTAGATTCAAGTTGTGCAAAACCCCTAGTTTACAAGTTAAAAATGCCTTTTGGGGGGATATTCTCAAACATAAATCTAGAATCTGCTTTTTCCATGAGTTGTGCTGACACTAAACACCCCATGTAAATATTTGAGGTTCCTAAGCACAGTGGGGGTTTAAATACAGAACCAGGAAAATTGAATCTTATGCAAGCTGATGTTTGTTAAACACTCTCAGCTCTTCCTGGAGGCTTTCTCGATAACTGGGTGAGAAAGGCGATGCTGGTTGGCTCTTGCAACAGGGCATACAACGATTTGGCATGCAGAATAGAGTGAGCAAGGCCAGAAGGAAGGTGTGGACTGCATGTTGACTTGTGTCCAAATCTCAGACAGCTGCCACAATGAAGAGACAGTCTTGTGTGCACCAGGAAGACACTTTGCAATAAAACTAATACAACAAAGTTATTAACTTCAAATCCAGATAGTTTGTTAAGGGAGAAAATGGTATTACTGTATCAAGTTGTGATACCATCATGTTTTTGTCAAGTTAGCTTAAGCTGGTTCATGTCTTTTTGAGTTTCTCCAGGTGTCAAAAAAATGAGTCTTCTAATTCAGCATGTTCCAGGGACCCCTTGAAATCATTCTCTGTTTTTAACAGACTTTCGATCCAAGAAAAAGAAGCCTGAAGTCACTAGGCTTAAATTTGCTCTGGAGGATGTCAGGAAAATCTGTAGCACTCCACAGACCAGCAAAGGTTGGGAAACCACTTTTGAGTAATTACATTAGCTAAGCATTGTATTAAAATGGATAAAGAGATGTTTTTGTAACAGCTCACAGGGGCTCCAGTCCTCTTTCTATACGTTAAATATGTTTTTAAGAAAGGAAAATTAAATTGGTCTTGTGTTTGATAGTTACTGAGAACTTTTATTACCTGATATGACATTAAGTAACACAGGCTCGTTCTGAGGCACCCAGGCATTGCCCTGGCTAGAGGATTTCCCATTAGCTGAGCAATTAGGGCAATTTTTTGGTCCTTTATACCCCAAGAGCAGCCCGGAAAGACTAGAACAGCACCCAGAACCTAGCTGGTAGTTGAAAAACAACTGCACTATTGAAGGACAGAAAAATGCCGCCAAACCTGTGCTGCTTTGTAAGGAGCTTGGCTCTGCAGAGCCTGGAAGGAGCTGAGAGTGAAACCAAGGGATGGAGAGTCATGGTCGGATGGCTGGATGACAGAGCTCATTGTATCTCCACATAACTTAGATCAGTGATTTAGTAAACATCAAAAACCTCATGCAGTTCATTCACTAATATATAGTAACTAACATGGGGCTCAGAGCTATGAGTACCACTAATGAAAATCAGACCTGGGCTTCCAGGTGGCTTCAGGGATGCTTTTAAAAATCACACCTGTTCTTCAGCATCATTTAGCTGCTCACTTCAAGTCAAAAAACCCTTTTTTGCTTTTTTTTCCCCATATTGTTTTTTACTGCTTTTGGGGTGAAAATTTACAATTTTTCTTCTAACACGTTCCTTCCTATGTTGAAGTCATGGTGTAGCGTGCAGCGTATTTTAAGGACTTGTCTTCTTGCCATCAATGTAGAGGAATCTTCCTTACTTATTTTGAATGTAGGTAGAAGCTGAAGATGGGTTTTCTGCATCTAAGCCACTGGGGTAGTTTAGCATTTTATGCCTATGAATAACAGCAATGAAACCATGTAAAAATAGTAACTCTCTGCAGAGTGATCTGAAGTTTTGTCTCCTCTGTAATGTGTTGAGATTACAGAAATCACTGGGGACTTCAGCAAGTGCATCAGATACAACACCTTCAAAAAACAGGACGTCTTTTTCCACAACAACTAACCTGCTCACAAAAATAGCAGCTGAGGATGGCTTACCATTAATAGTTTTCATTGGAATAGAGACAAAACTATTATACCTTTGGGAAACATATCCTATAATAATACCCTGGATTGCTAAATGTGATTTGTTTTTGATGTTTTTAAGCCTGTTTTATGACTCAGGCTTGAACAATCTGGGTATTGTTGATTAACATAAAATCTCTAATTCTCCCAATGTAATTTAAGTTCTCAGTGTTTGAGCTTTGTTTCTAGGCTTTCTTTTAGTTTAGCTTTCCATGCAATGTGGGACACATCTTCTGAACAAGGTCCAGTTCCATGTTTTTAAAACTCTGCCAATGCTTTTTGCTCTTGGGAGAGCTTGGTGTAGGTTGTTGCTGTTAGCGAGAGCAGAAAGCCACTATCCCAAGCAGCTGATCATTTCACATTACTGGGGTTTGAGATTTATGTTGAGCCCTTTGCAGATATGTGCTAAACGTGTAGGCGGACCACACACTTGAATGTCTATGTATGGCAGAGATACAGTCTTCACACCAGACAGGGCAGATTATTATCTCTTCATCAAGGAGGTGCCAAGCACCTGCACTGGCCCATAACATCCCTGAAGTCCCTCAGCCATTGAAATTAAAAAACTATTCTACAGCTGGCTTAGTTGGCTGTAATATTTGTTTTTCAGGGAGGTCCCGATTTCACTCACTTTTACAAATAGTTTCATAGAGGTCAAGTATTCTGTGCTTTCTCCCAAAGGGCTCATTCTCTGCTGCGTGCCACGACTGCAAACAAGTTGGAAAAAAAATCGCAAAATGTGGTTTGGTCAACCAAAAAGCAAAGTTTTTCCAAGACAGAAAAATTTGTACAACTGGCTGAAGAAGCAGGGAAAGCAGCTCCTTGCGGTAATTCAATCCTGGTGGCATTTCTCAACTGGACTGTAACAAACATATTGACTCTGTTTCCCTTTCTAAAAGGAAGGGGCACTTACTTTATAAGCAAATGATTGACTTCCAGTACAGTTGCACACATCAAAAAGAGTAGGCAACATCTCCATGCCTCAAAGAATTCCCAAGTAATAAATAAGGTAGAAATGGTGATAAATTGATAGATCCCACCCTGTGCTGCTGGGACAGCGCAGCCCTCACTCTGGGTGCTGGAAGGAGTGGTGGGACAAGGCTTTTCACGTTAAACGGGAAGCATATTTGAAGAGTAAGGAGAGCATCACTTGCAGTCCTCCCCAGTTCCAGGGAGGGACAACACTGGTGATCTTGTGCCTGTTTGCTGGAATAAAAATGTGTAAACGTCATGCCTCCAGCCCCCAAGTGCTTGAATGATTTTGTGGTTTTTATGGGCATGGCAACTATTCAGAAGTGTGGGTGGTACTTGAGTAACTTGAACGCATGTCCTGTGTTAGCACAGTATTCCTGGTATACACACACTGTATGTAGTTGTTTGTAGCCTGGTGGCAATAGTTGTGTGGACATTTCCTCGCTAAGGCGCAGTCTAAGGTTGCTTGGCCATAGTCACCATCCCTTAGTATGAAATCGCCAAGAGTCAGTCTCTACTGGCTATAGCAGCTGCATCCTCTCCTGCTTTTTCCTCCAATTTCTTCTGATTGAAGGAATGTGGTCAACATTGTGTAGGACAGAAAAGAAACCCCTTCAAGATTTTTGTCAACTGGAGGAGGCTGATGCTTCCTGTTCAAGTTTGTTTGCTTTAAACAAGCCCCAGCACTGGGTCCAGAATTGCAGAAACCCAACTGTAAATTTTAGTTTAAAAAAGCAACTGTGAAAATGTGTGGAGTTGTGAAGCCTGGGAAAGGCTAATCTCACAAGGACAACATTTATTTGCAAATTCCTACAGGGGCATTTACAACCAGTAGCAACAAACTTGTATATCAAAAGCTCTGAGTGTAGGTAGCACAACCCAGCACTTGCACAGAGATTGTTGTCTTCAAAGCACCAAGCAAATATTTCTTAATAATACTACAGCAGCCTTCCAGGCTATCAGGCAGGTATTAATATTAGTGCTTTACAGGTGGAGAAATTGAGTCAAAGAAGTTACATCATTTTCCTGGGATTAAAGACAGTCGTAACAACTTGATGGATAGTGCAGATTTTCCTTGCCTTCATCTTTGCATGTTGCTGAAGCTGCTGTGCTCCTACCAGGGACCAAACAGATACAGTTTGGTTTGAAAAGGAGGTCTTACCCTCTAAGTTTACATTTTCAGTGCACCAAGGGTGAGCATATGTAAGGTGAGATGAAATACAGGCTCCCCAGTATAGCCAGGGTTAGCTCTCATTTAGGTCCTAACTCAGCTAGTCCCATGCATTGGACACTTGAATTGTGCAAGCCAGCACACACAGGTTTTTTTCTGCCATTACTTGCTCTTGGGTCTCCTGCTTGAAGTGACGCTGATGTGCGTGTCTTTCTGTTCTCCCAGTTGACTTCTGAACTCGCTGTTTAGCTTTAACCATGTCTGACAGCAGGCTTGAGGTCTCCAAAATTCCTGTATGTTTTGTGAAAATATGTGGCTGATGAGATGAGATGAGACGAGACGAGACGAGACGGGTCCTTCTGTTGAAAAAAAGGCTCACCACTTTCCAAGGCTTAATGCAATGCTGGTGTCCCAGGTTTGTGACTGGGAATAAAAGTTTGGATTTGGACTAATTCAGGGAGAGAAGGAGAAGCATGTAAGTGGTTGTGTGAAATGAAGTATCATTTTTTACTGGTGTTAAAATTCTCTAAGCTTTCAGATGCTTCTGATAAAGGTTGAGAGCAGAATTTAAGTTAAATACACAGAATAGAACAAGTAACCCAGTGAGTTCTTTGCTAGTTACAAATTCTGAACAATATGTTTGACAGTGGATGTAGCACGCAGTGCTGTATGTGGTGGTGAACAGCTTATATTCCATGTCTGTGGTATTGGGAGCAGATAAAACGGATAGCCTTGGTTTGTTTTCAGAAGTTGTTAGCTTATTTTTCCTTCCACTCTATTTATGCATTACCAGATTTTGTTTTCTTTCCCATCAAATAGCCTTTTGTTTGGTTGTTTTATTTTTTATCTTTTTCTACACTTGTCTTCTGGTTGATAATGGAGATTACATGGTTTTGATCAAACGGATCCTATATGAAGATGACAAATCAAGGTCCTAATAAACAATCATGCTGTAAAAACAGTTCTAATTTATGCACCTTTTATTATTGTTGCCTGCATTAAAAAAATTGGTAACTTTTTCATAACACTGAAATTTGAACATTTCTTCATTGTGAACACAGAAGCAATTTCATCTTAAAGTGGCAAAGGGCAAAGTTTCTAATAAAAATGTTATTTGTAGCCTCTGACTGCAAAAGCTTCTGTTTGTGCTAATTCTCATTTAAGTCACTGTAAAATGTGTGAGATACCAGCTTAAACAGCTACAATATCAAAGGCTATACTTTTCATTACTATTATTTTTTTTCCTTTAACAGTTTTGGTAAAATTCAAATGCCTCAATAATAATGTTTCACTTTTATCTCATTATCAAATTAGTTTTCCACTGCCTCGACCTGAGTCAAAACACTTAAATACTTCTTCAAAATCAACCATTACATTGTTTTATATCGTTCCAATGAGATTTAATTTCCAGTTAATCTCTTTTGCCTTCTTTACTGCATTGGGGCAAAAAGGTGGAAGAAGGTTTCCTTGGATGAGCAGGTTGGTAGAGCTGTGTTTGCCGCCTGTTGTATCCTCATCCTGCATCTTCACACTCAGGACCAGCTGCATTCCTGGTTCCCAGCTGGTACATTATGGCTGCAGCCTCATGATGCTGGTGGGACAGCAGGTGTGAGGCTTTGCAGGATGTCTAGGGAGAGCTTTCTTTCCTTGCTTCCTTACCCTCCACCACGTAAAAGTTTTCTCCTGCTTATCTGCTTACCTGATGCTTTCACCAAGAGTGTGTTTGCTCCTGCCAAACACCATAATTGACATGCAGTTAGAACGCTGCTGGAGATAATTCAGACAGAGACACCCACCCCAAGATGCTTTTTTGGAGGACATCCACTTTGTCCCCATGCACACCTCTGAGTACAAAATCGTGGCATCCGTGGGGTATCCTTGCTGTGCACACAGAAGGTGTAAGTGATGCACTACTTGATTTCTGAGTTCTTGCAGCAGAGTGAGATCTTGCTGGGATGTCAGCACACCATTTTGGGGTGTCTACAGGCGTTCTGAAATGGATTATTGGGCTGCTGGTACAAATGAAACCAATAATTCTGCTGCTGTTGTTCAGGAGGCTGCTTCCAGCTCCGCCTCTTGCCGCTTGGCCCTCTGCTCCCTGTGCTCATGTAAGCTCTGCCTCCCAAACTACTTTACAGTTCTATTGCTGAACTTCTCCTGTCCATTTTTATCTCACTAGTGGATCTGAATAATCACCCAAAAGCGCTCCTGAGAGCTTCTTCGAGTTCATCTCCATTGATGGTAACACACCCAGGGCTCATACTGACAGATGAATGCTGGGCAGGTTTCTGGAGGCTGCTCCAGAGCATGCCACCTGCGATCCTGAGCTGACTCAGAACCCCTTTGATCGTTGTAGGGGGTCAAATGCTTGGCTCAAGTCTTTTTTGTGTTTCTCTCAGAAAGTGGAGGACCAAAGTGGAGTGTTCTCATAAAAAAAAAAAGTGCAACACGAAGCACCATTTGTGCTCAAATTTAGGGAGTTGAGGGGAGGACAGCACTGTTCAGTGGCTATAGATTACTTAGGTTTCATCAGCTGGAGAAATGCTTTGATTCTATTCTATTGTTAATCAACTACTCTGAGAAAAAAATACATTTGTAAGTTAGGCAGGAGACCTTTTGAGGAGTCTGCACTGATTTCTGCCAAGGCTGGCAATTTCCTTCTGGTTTTCATTCACAGGTGCAGATGCTCTGGAGACCAACCCAAGGCTAGGTCACTGCTGCAGAGCTGACAGCCCCCACCTGCCAAAACTTTGCCACATAAAACCAGTGGCTCCAGCAAGAAACTCTCCTTCTTCTTCTGGCAGGAATGTTCTTAAGGGGTGGTCTCTGTCAGTCTGTCATTGACTATGGAAATTCAATTTTGTGTGCCTGTGTTTGCATGGAAGTCACAAATAGTTCTGCTGGTGGAAGTACCTGGCGATTCAAGCTCTATTAATTGAGAAAAGGGGCACAAACTGGAACTGGTCCCTGTTTTGGTTAAAGATCACCTGAGGCATTTCAACAGGGTGATCTAGACAGCTTGTGCTTGCATTTCCGCGTTCAGTGAGGAGAGCAGCTTCTGCCTACAAGTAACTGTAAGTGGCCAAACCCTATTCAAAAGCCATGTTGTAGTTGGAAAAATTGACTATGTCTTTTAGAGGACCATTTGAGTTTGAGGTCAGTTATTTTTACTTTTTTTTGTTCTAG
Organism: Coracias cyanogaster; assembly: GCA_033124195.1. Taxonomy (NCBI): domain Eukaryota; kingdom Metazoa; phylum Chordata; class Aves; order Coraciiformes; family Coraciidae; genus Coracias; species Coracias cyanogaster. The sequence continues at coordinate 35,330 of JAVSBS010012330.1, forward strand.
TTAAATATTTTTACTTGCTTTCAGAGCAGTAGCTCCCACCACACTGAAGCCATTGCCCAGCGCAGTAGCTTTTCATACTTCCACGCAGAGCAATCCATGCAACACCCAAGGGTCTCATCTCCTTACTTTAGCTAAATATAGACATTTCAAGCCCTCGTATAGAGCCTAATCCATATCTTTACTAAGCTTAACAAGCTGAATCCAGTGGTATAAGCAGCTGACACAGCTTTATGAGCAGAGGAATCCTCTACGTTCTCTTACGCTTGCTTTAATCTGCCAGGGTTTGTTTAAATTTTCTACTGCTTAATCTGGTATTTTATCGCCTGTATGTACTCGACTCTTGAGGACTGGATTGTTGTGAGGATTTTTCCTGTCTGCAAACTTACTTTCCAGTTTTCCATGCTGTCTGCCCAGGGAGACCCAATAATTTTGTAGTTTTTCAAGTAACTCTTTAATGAAAGAACTGTCAGCCAAATCTGTAGTTGCTTTTATACAGTTCTGAAATAACGTCCTGCTTACCAGCCTGTTCACAGGCTGAGCTCACAAAACCAAGAGTTTTTCTGGCTTTGGCTGCAAAGCTTCTCTCACCCTGTGCTTTTTGGATTGGAGGGAGCTAGGTCCCTCCATATATACACACACTGGCAGCCAAAACAGGATGAAAATATCCACAAAGGATTCTGGCAGAATCTGTCTTTGGCAAAATATTTATAATGGTTATGAAAAAGATTGGTTTCCATATCTTAGCTGGTTTGTCTTTTTCCAGCTTGGTTGCAGACTCAATATGGGGTTTGTCAATGCTCTTTTCTAAAAGGATCTCTGGTTTATAATTGTGATGTGTACAGTTACACATCACTGTGTGCCTTGGATTCAAAATTTAAAAGATTCCTCTCTGTCAGCAACCTGGAGTGTAGATGGATCTCTAGATGCATCTAGACCATCAAGTTTAGTAATTCCTTATTGCTACGTGAATTTCTCTGGTTGTTTAGCTTGTTTGTAACTTTGAACACTTTGGTGTTGTCCTAAAGAGCTTGAACACAGTGAAATGGTTTGAGAGGTTCTGTAAGACGCTTGGCACAACTGACCTACCCTGTTGCCTTGCCTGTGGACAGGAGCAAAGATTCTCTCCTCTGCTTCCAGAGAGCCAGAACTTGCAGCTAAAAACTCTCCAATTTGTCTTCTTGCACTAATTGCCACCTTGTGCTACTGGTGGGATGCAAGGAGGCTGGATGCTACCGTATGCATGGAGATGGCATTGGTATGACCCATGCCCAGACCTGTCATCTGGCAGAAGAGAGGTATTGGTGTCTTCTGCTAACTGAATACCTAGGGAAGTGATCATCCCTCTGTACTCGGCACTGGTGAGGTCACATCTCGAGCAGTGTGTTGTTTTGGGCACCTCAATACAAGAAAGACATCAAGGTGCTGGAGTGGGTTCAGAGAATGGCAGGGAAGCTGGTGAAGGGCCTGGAGAGCAGGTCTTATGAGGAGCAACTGAGGAAACTGGGATTATTTAGTCTGAAGAAGAGGAGGCTGAAGGGAGACCTTCTTGCTCTCTACAACTACCAGAAAAAGAGGTTGCAGGGAGGTGTGTGCTGGTCTCTTCTCACAAGTAACAAGTGATAGGACAACAGGAAAAGGCCTTAAATTACACCAGGGGAGGTTTAGGTTGGACATGAAAATGTTTTCACTGGAAGGGTTGTCTGTCCCTGGCCTAGGCTGCCCAGGGCAGTGGTTGAGTCACCATCCCTGGATGTGTTTAAAAGCTGTGTAGATGTGGTGCTGAGGGACATGGTTTAGCAGTGGACTTGGTAGAGTAGGGTCATGGTTGACTGGATGATCTTAAACCTAAATGATCCTATTAAGAACCCTGAGAAGGCACTTCAGGTGGTGAAGTAGAGAAAACTCAGGAGTGCTCTTATCGTGGTGTCATCTTGCCTTGTTTGTGCAGGTGGTTAAGATGAAGCTGCATCTGTTGCCTCTTGTGGATCCTCTTGTCTAGTTGAACTCTCATGGAGCTGTGACACATGGGCTGTATCTCACCGCACCCGACTGAAACTCTTATTTTCATGCTTCAGATGTGCCTTGCAGCCTGGGCTACATCAGACTGAGCAAGCAGGAGCAGAATCCTGTTTGCTTTTCCTCTGACAGAAGGAAGAGAGTTTGATTGTTTGGCTGGCTGCTTGACACTTCAACTGCACAATGACTTGTCTTGGGTACTTTGTTCCTTCACAGTTCAGTTTTGGTTTTCCCCAGCACCGTGTTCTGCCATGGGATTGCATTCATGCTGCGTGCCTGCAAGCTCTGCTGTATTCTTGCATGTGTTGTGCCATCCAAATTAATCTTGGTGGGTGTTCTAAGCAGCTGCTGTGATACAACCCATCTTCTTAGCTGCCAGAAGTGCTGTGAGCTATGTGTCTTCTTTTCCTCCTTGTCCTCATGCATTGTAATAGAGGTGGAACCTGTAGACATCTTGCATATGATATACCTTGCCAAGATTACTCTGGTACCTCTCAGCTGTACATACATGCTTGGTAAAGATATGTTTTGTTACTTAGGTTTATGTGGGACGGTGCTTGGAGAGCTCTAGATACAACATGGTCTCCCTGGGAAAAAAAAATTCTTTGGGACTCTCTGCCATGTTTTAATGGAGGTCCACAGTGAGCTGGTTGTGGGCTTCTGACCAACACCTTTTTAGCACTGCAAAAAGTCCAGTCTGACAGGACTAGTGTAAAAAGCACCTATGCTTTGCTTTGAAGTAGCCATTGGCAGTCAGCATAGCTGCATAGTAAATAGCTCTTTGGGGTTTGGGTTTTTCATTAATATTTACATGCTTGCCCATTTGGAGATGGACTCAAACTAATGTAATATCTGCCTTCTTATATTCCAGCTGTGTGGGTGTTGAAGAAGAAGAGGCACCAGATATCGACATCTATCATTGTCCAAATTGTGAGAAAACGCATGGAAAGTCTACCTGTGAGTATACTTGCATAGCTGGTCCATAGCTTCTTCCTTTTTATGACAAAAAGACAATGACATATGACAATGTCATGTGTCATAAATACTAGAATTAAAACCACAAAGTGAAAAAAGATGTTAGGGGGAGAAAATCATATGTTGGGTTGTGGAGCTTTGGATACAGCACCGTGCCTGGCCTCAGGCAGTGTGTATGAGCTAATGCAAGGCATCGTACCTGGAGAGCTTCCATCCCTAGGCCCGCCAATGGAAATTATGCTTCCTTCCTCGCGTAGAAATAAGAATTGTGAAGGCACTTAGTACTGTGGACTCAAAAAATCCTCCAGAGGCAACTAGCTCCAATACAGTGAGTTTTGGAACCTACATGGTGTTTTTTGTCATTGGATGACAAGAGGAAGACACAGTATGTTACGCTTGGCCTGGATGTAGAACTGTAGTGATTTCGGTGGCAGTCAAAATTGTAGGATGTACCAAGGGTGCCAATTCTTGCAGTTCTTTCACAGGAAAAAGTTCTCCTGAGTAAAAGTGACAATTGATCTCAGTGGGCGTCTTGTCTGAGAAATAACTGTAGGGTGTGTTTGCTTTGGTCAGATTAATTCACAAATTCTTTCTATTATACAATGGAAAAAAAAAAGAAAACGATTCCTGCCAAAGATGAAATGCTTTACTTGAAAGCCATTTATTGTAAATAAGCAACAATAATGCAGAGATTCTCACTGCTTTGCAACCTTACAGCAACACACAGAGGAAGAGCACTGTGCTTATCTCCCACAAATTATAACGTTCTCTTTAGTGTAAAATAAGGGATGGCTGGAAACTGACTTCTGTTTTGTTAAAATTCAGTCATTTTAAGCCCAATAAATTATTTCTGCACTGCCCTAAAATTTAAAAAGTTTCTTGGGGGAAAGGGGAGGAGTCTGAAAATTTTGTTTCGGGAGCAAAAGTGGGAATCCTTTTTCCACTTTGACATTTTCAAAATCAAGCGTGAACTGGAAACCCGAATGACCTGCAGCTATTCCTGTCTCCCATGTGGTCTGCTAACAGCTTTGGCCCAAGCAGGGCACCCACAAAGTGGACAAGCTGACAAAAAATCCCATGGGAGGCTTGTTCTGAAAGACTTAACAAAATCAGTATATTCCCACAAAATGTTTTGATTTTAAAAGTCAGCCTTTCTAATGTTTTGTTGGAATAGTTCTGACAAATGCACTGGAAATCGGTCAAACAATCACAAATCACCTTCAAGTGAACAATTTGTTATTAAAATGGGTTACATTGAAATGTGCAGATACTCCCAGGCTGATATTGACCCACTATAGAAGCAGCAGCACAGGATTTTTAGCCTCTCTGAGTTTTGTATAACATTGAGTTGTGTCTGATATTTTGATTTCTTTCACTTTGCTTTGAATTGTGAATGATGAAAGGCACCTACTTTTCAGTGCAAGGGGAAAAAAAAATCAAGAGAGAAGCAGCAAAAGTCTATAGTCAGGAACTAAATATAAATTCTATAGAAATGTTGGTGCATAATCTTAGAATTCAAGAAGTGGTAGTTTCAAAAAAAAGATTACAAGTTTAATATATCAGTTAAAATGAGGAGAGTTGAACTGACACCAATCTCCTGATGCTTTAAGAAGGTTTTTGCCTATTCAGTTCTTTTTATCTGAATAAAGATCTGACTTGGCAGTGTGTCCCTCAGTCTGCATTGTGTAGCACAGCAGAAAATGCTGCTGGAGCCCCATTGCTAGTTAGTCTTGTCAATGGATGAGGTTATCAGTGTGGTAGGAATACAGAACATGATATTGTTCTGCAGCACAGCAGTATGACTTTGTTTTCTTCCTTCAAATGTGTTGCAGTCGAGTGTAAAAATGTTGGGAGCATTTAAACATAAGCTATCAATGACCTTACCTTGAGTTTTGGTGAAGTATAAGATCACAGGTTCTCCAGCTGCATGGCCATTTTCACCATTAATGTGTAGAATTGTGGAACCTGTGGAGAAATGAGGCTGTTATCCTGTAGCCCTTCCTTGCTGAGTGCAATAGAATCGTAGAATCATAGAATGTTTTAGACTGGAAGGGACCTCTGGAGGTCAGCTAGTCCAACCTCCCTACACAAGTAGGGTCATCTCTACCTAGCTCAGGTTGCTCAGAGCCTCATCTAGCCTGACCTTGAATGACTTCAGGGATGGGGCCTCCACCACCTCTCTGGGCAGCCCATTCCAGGGATCTATCACCCTCGTGTTAAAGAACTTTTTTCTAATATCCAACCTAAATCTATCCTTTCCTAGCTT
>JAVSBS010012331.1:0-39403 GCA_033124195.1 Coracias cyanogaster
CAGGCTCAACACCCCCAGCTCCCTCAGCGGCTCCTCACCACACTTGTGCTCTTGCCCACCACCCCAACCACAACCACCTGGGTGAGGGCGGAGACACAGAGACACAGGTGGGCCAGATTCTGCCTCTGGAACATGAAGCCAATAGGAAAAACAAAACATTCTGCTAGGTGTGACTCATTCACAGGTCAACTCCAACTTGGGGCCCCATAACTCAGGCCCCAGCACTTCAATATTACACTTAGTTTTCCGAGCCAAGAATGTCTTTTCTACATGATTCTCATGGAAACAAATTATTGTATTGTTTTATCCTTTCATCACAAACTTTTGCTTGTAGTACCTTTTTGTCCAGTGGGCTGAATTCACATCTGAAATGCACTTAGAGAAATCTCTGATGGGATCACTTACCTTAAACATTCTTCTGTGTAGTACAAGCCTAACTTTCTGAAACAGGGTGACTACTGGACAGGAGTACCTTTGAATACTTCTGGTTTTGTTCTCTCCATCTAATCTCTCTATATGCATGTGCTTGCTTTGGACTGTGGGCTCCCGTTCTTGTATTATTTGGCAATATGGTGCTGGTTTTACATTCTTTTCCTAAAAGCAGGAAATATAGCTAACGGTAAATTGGTATTACATGTGATCTAAGCTCTACCTCTATAAAGTAGAACTTCACTTTGCATTCTTAACCCCAATTCTCCATTTATAGATAATTTGAAAACATAAATTTGTCACATCAAAAGGGAAAGGAAAGAATAGGGAAAAATCCCAAACCGAAAAACCATGATGCAGAGAAAATATTTTAAGGAAATGCTGAGCAGTTGCAATTAGCATTGACTTAAAGTTCAATAAAGCCAGCAAAAGACTGGAAAATGTATTTTACTTTTCTCCAAGATCTTGTCTTTTATCTTTAAAAATACTAAACAAACAAAAAATTCCAATCAGTAAGACTTTGGCTAGTACTTGACTTCAAGATTTGCAAAAGCTGGACACCTGTTGGGATTTGGCCTCTGTTTTGCTTTGCTTTGGGGTTTTTTTTTAAATAAAAAATAATCTTTAAAGCAGACCTGATTTCAAACTGACTGTAACAATGAGCTGACAATGAGTCACAAATGTTGTGAGAAAGCAGTCTCAGCTTTGCATGCCCAATTCATGGAAGGCTTCAAAAAGCCAACAAACTGTGCTGGTTTGGTACCAGATGAAGATCTGACCACAATCATCGTTAATTTATAAACAAAACTGCCAAAGATAAAATCGTAGAATGCATTGGGTTGAAAGGGACCTTCCAAGGTCATCTAGTCCAACCCAACTGCAGTCAGCAGGTCCATCTCTAACTAGATCAGGTTGCTCAGAGCCCCATCAAGCCTGGCCTTGAATGTCTCCAGGGATGGGGCCTCCACCTCCTCTCTGGGCAACAAGTTCATTTTCAAGGTATTTCATTTGAACTAGGCTTCTAAGTTTATTTTCTTACTTACAACATGAAAATATTATTGTGGAAATTAATGGTCCCAGCCTGTGGCTGTCTGGACTTTGACAGGATGAGAGTTGCTGAGAGGGAAAAGAAATAGAACAAATCTGCATATGAACATAGATGTGTAGACAGTCACTTAGGAATATCTCCATAGCTCCATATGCTTTTGCAGTGCTTCTTTTGTGTTTCTCCAGTCTTTGTTGACTGGTCCTAAGGTGTGTGAGCATGCTGTCTTCTCAGGAAGAGTGCTCTCCATGTGAAATGAGGCCTTGTGTGAAATACAATCTTGCTTCTGGTCAGGAAGGAATAGCTGAGCATGCTGTCCAAATTGCCAGAGGAGCAGAGGTTCATCCTCAAGTGTGTCTGCATCCTCCTGCATCATGAAGAAAGGTGGAGAACATTTATGTGTGTGTGAGCATGAATTCCAGTGCAGCATCCTTCATGTGCTATCAAGTCGAGGGGATTGATGACTAAGCAATAGCTTGTTTCCTTCTCAGCTCTTATATTTGGCTTGATTTTTTTTTTTTTTGTAACTATTTAGATTCTGCTTCCAAATGCAATAAACTCACATGTCCTTAAAAAAACATGAGGCAGAGAGAAGTACTAAAGCTTGTTAACTTAGACTGAGGACTAACTAAAAAAGCCCAATATGAGTTTCGCAAGCAAATTAACTATGATGTGTCTGTAAATTTAGAAAAGCTCCTGCCATATTCAAGCAATTTTAAAAAACATCATATTTTAGTAAACTCAATTTAACTGCCATGTTATTTTTTTCTGAATTTGCTTCACGTTACTACTGATTATCCAGATTTTGATGCCTGAACCAGAACTTTCTCATTGACCTGCTCCTCTAACCCAATTATTCATTTTACTGTATCTTATATAACAGAAATCCATAGCATCTTCAGCTTTCAATGATATCTCACCACTGCATAACCGATTTTCTGTTGAAGTCAGTGAAAAACTGATATACATTGAATTAAGCAGAAGCAGCAGGTTCATTATGGGCTGGAGACGACAGAAAAGGCTATATAATAGAACCACATGACATTCATTTGTAGAGGCTACTAAAATACAATTTTTTGCATGATGGGAAGGAAGTTCTGCCGAGCTATTAGTAAACTGTTGTAGCACAGGCTAATGATTGAAAACGGTTTAATTTTGTTTATTACTTTCCTTATGTTAATGTTGAAGAAGCATATATTTTTTCATATGTGTCTATGAAAACTAAAGGAGTCAGATTTTCTTCCTGGAAGGCAATTAAAAGGAATACTATGACTAATAGACTTATTATAAAAATATTTTGGCCCTTGGCATTAAAACTTCAAAATGTTTAGGTCTCGATGAATGCTTTTATCTGTGTAAAAATGGACTATGGAGCCTCGCTGCATCAAGACTCTGTAGATTATTCCTGATCTAAATACAGCAGCATGGTAACAGCATTTTATTTGATACCTGTGTTTTAATAAAAGGAACTATGGACATTAATAAAATGCTTCCTTTGAGTTTGGTGGGTTTGCGACAATAATGACTTCTATATAATGAAATATTTGTGTGTTGATATAGCACCCAATGACTTTGATCATCTGTGATGTTGGCAGGTGTTCTGCACTGACTGTGTTTTTAGAGTAGCGTGTTAGCAAAAAGTCCAATTATTGAGTCAGGATGGAGCAACAATATTTTAAAATAACTGCAAATTTTAAATAAATGAAGATGCATTTGCTTATATGGTAAGTGGGTGGATGAATACTTTGGTTCTTAGCATTTAGTGATACTTTTTCACATCACAAATTGTGAAATCTCAAAGTTTTCCTATCCTTATGTAACCCAAGATGAATATTTACTCAAATCTGATTTTAAGGTAAAATGCTTCATTCAGATTTAATGCCACAAATTTCAAAATTTTGATTATGAATAAGCCATTTAATTCTTCTATAATTCCAAGGATTTAATATATAACCATGTATCTTATTAACAGCAGATTTGAGTGACAACACAAACAAGGAATTATTTTGTGTTTGGTGCTTCTTGTAGGAAATAAAATTACATAATGGTTCCACTATTAAATAAAACAATGAGGTAAACATCATTTAGCTTGCAAGCAGACTATGTTTCATATGACACTTACCAGTCTGCAGTCTGGGTCCGCTTTACATTTTCTAAAAGTATACCAAGACAAATATAAGAGCAAATATACCTTGGCTTCCTCTATACAATGAGTTTTAAGGCAGAGGAAATGTTCTGGACAAGCAACTTATGCCCTAGTTCAGCATCACCTTGCAGGTGATGGTTGGTTTAGAGCAGTGAATGGGATTGATGGTTTAGAGCTCAGTTACACTTGACTACCTGCTGCAAAGATATCACTTCCTAAATCAAATTATTCCTATGATAGTGACTTTACATTAAAAATGTAGTCTCGAGGCATCATTTACAGTCATATGAGCTTAAATGCCATTTAATGCACATTAGATATATTCCAGCCGTATAACACTGACATGTACTTTGCTAATACCTGTACTCTTACAGCTGTTTTCTCTACCTGGGGCTGAAAGCGTCTACTTAGGGAAGATCCTAATGATTAAAAAAAAAAAATAGGGAAATACAGGCATAAATAAGTTTTGGTCAGTAGTACAGTCAATTGTTAATGCACCCAGAGGTGAGACCACAGCCTTTTTGGGATGCTAACCAAGTGAGGCAGCTGCAATACTCTCAGGTTTCAGATAACAGTTTGGAAGGTGTAGAAGAGTGTCAGAATCCTCCTTTCCATTCTTGTAGCATTCTGTAGGAAGAAACCCAATTGTTACATGCTATGGATAGGCACCTGATGTGGCAGCGCAGTGGACTAACAAAGATGAACTCCGCAAGGTCACTGGAGTTTCAAATAGTTTGTAACACAAAAAGGGCAGGAGAGGAAAAAGCTGTAGTAGAAGTCTTGGAAGGTTCTTCAGAGCCTGTCTGCCTGACTGTGTGTGAAGGGTTGTCTTATCGCAATGTCTTAACTGTAGTTGCAGCTCAGAGTATTTTACTCTTTTTAGCTGCTGCATTTTTGAAACTTGGAGCAATGGGACTGTTCAAATCATGGACAGTTTGATTAATTTTGACTACCAGACTAAATAAGAGAGTAGGACTTCCCTCATGTTGAGAAGCTAATTTTATTTTGTAAACTGAGTTAACTGCATCTGAAGCTAGCGTGCCAGTTTCTATGAGAAGAGTTATCAACACAGGAGATGTTAATAGCATGATGCTAGAATTCCACCTTATTTTGCAGCTAGGTATCAGGGAGTGCAGACCTTTGGATCAGGATGCCTACAGGTAATACCTGTGTGATCCAAGATAATGGTTAGTCATGATACAGAAAATCATAACTAAAGCATAAGGACATCCATATGGCCAACCATACCTAAGAAAAACAGAAATCCTCAATTTTCAAGAGCAATGGTCACAATCTTCTGGCATTATGAGGTGCCCACACAGTCTCTAACATGTATAGTGATTTGCCTCTTGAGGGATTCAGTCCATCCCACTGCTTCTAGTGTCTCCAAACCTAAGGCTAGAAGTGAAATGAGCAGTACTGCATACTACAGAGTCCATCCTCCATGCTACGTGCCCCTTCTGTGCTGCATCCCTCTTTAGTTATTTTCTTTCACAGAAACATCCTGGACCTGTTTTTGCGCTTGCCCTGTGCTAGATAAGGAGCCATCGCACATGGACGTTTCATATCTTGAAACAGAGATTTCTTCAGGTGCCTAGATGAAGATGCATGACTTTCAATGGGAAAACTGAGGGACCAACGAATATATTTTTTCCAATGATTTTTCTTTCATGACTGTGGTTGATTGCCAAGAGCTAGACGACAAAAGATGTGATTTTCCAACCACAAAATATAGCGTCCTTGCACTAATGAACTCTAAAGGAATGTATTTTAACAAACACATAAGGAAGAGATATGTTATGCTTGTATGATAGCAAAATGTTTCTGCTTCTTTCTAAAGAGGAAGTTTTGAGGGCGTTTGCATCTAAAAAGGTATTAAATGTCTGGGAGTTCTAAAATAAAATGTTACTTTAATGACAACATTTTAAATTTTTACCCATGTGTGCACACAAGAAATCTTCACTAACCAGCTTCTGCAAGATGAAGATTTAATCCCCAGACACAAACTATGTCCTCTAGTGGAGGTTTTTACTAGACTGCTTAAATCTTTGCTAGTCTGTCAAGCAGAAAAGTGAGTAAATTTGAAATAAATTCTTTTTCAGCCAGTGTGAGAGGGAAAACCTGAAAAAATGTTATTTTCTGTTTCCTATTTGATTGCTAGTGATGTGCTTTTTTGGCTCATAATCAAGTTTTGTAACTTTCCTCTCTTGGATTTCCTTGAAGAATTCTGTCCTCATTGCAATGTTGACATATAGACACTTAGGTTGAAATGTTCTTCAGAGTACTGCTAAATTAGCTCTGTCTGTTTTATGCAACAGTTTGATGATCAGTAAGTTTACTAAACAGTTTGGAAAGATGTAAAGCAATGTTAGTTTCTTACAAGAGGTATGTTTTGCATGAAAAGAGAGTGTTGAATGAGTATTTTCACATGTCTTTGGGACCTGAGAACAAAACGTAATGCACTAATGTGATCTCAGTGGTGTGAGTTAGATTTAATATAGCTTGTAATGTTGTAATGCTATTATACTCCAATGTGGGATCCTAGGAATAGGCTGCAGAGTCATTAAAGTCCCACAGTCTCTCTTGGTCGGAAGGGAAAATGAAAGCCAAATAAAGTGGGAATGATTCAAGAGTTCTGGATACTGAGTGGGCCATGGGAAGCTGGTTTACTATTAGCAATTTTGTTTGGGAATAAAGAGAGCTGAAAAAAAACCCAGATACTGGAGATCTGCAACTGTGTCAGAGGACAAGCTCAGAATCCGAAACTGTCTTGACAAATACCACATGGGGATTGGTTATTTATTTTGTCTCTACTGAATAGACAAAAAATTGTTGCATGCTTCATGGCAAACCATGGGCTGAGCCATAGCCTATGAAAGACAACTTGTAATTTACTTGGACTGAATGTGAATTAGCCATGTCTCATTGTTGGGAAAATACAAACATTGCAATAATTTTTTTATACCGTCTTTCCTCTCTACCTAGCCTTTGAAAGACAGAGACCTTAGCTGGAATATCATGTCCAGTTTTGGATACCAAACCTCAATAAAAGTTGAGTCCAAAAGGCATCAGTGGAAGTGATTAGCAGTCTAGAAATCTGAAGTACAAGCAGAGACTGCTTAAAGAATAAAATGCTTGACAGAAAACGGTAACATAAAATGTCTAGAAGGCTGCTGCAAGGAAGATGAGAATAATATTTTTTCCATATCTATAACAGACATGATGAGCTCTGGTGGTCTGGAGTTGTTACAGAGAAGGTTTATGTTCTCTAAATAGTGTGGTTGTTGAACTCATAAAGATTGTTTGGATGGGTTGGTGATCTCTACCATTAGAGGTATTTGATGAGAGGTTAGACATGCATCTATCAGGAATGATGCAAGAAAGCTGATCCTGTTCCTAAGACTGACAATAGATGTACTAAGCAATCTCTTGCCATGTGATTCTGTGATTTTTAAAACAATATAATAATCTGAGATCTTTGAATGCTAAATTAATTCTTACAGCCCTGCAACTTCAGCATCTTGGTCAGGGTAGCATTTAGTATAATTAATTATGAAAAAATGATCACTGAACAGTCTCATGCAGCATTGCTGTATTTACCTAGTTCCATATAAAGTAAAACTTAAGTCTTTGTATGCATATGTCCCTTTCCCCTTCAGCAAGAAGAGAGAAATTGTAATATGCACCCCAACTAAAAGTGTTATAATGCAAGCTTACTGCCTGGTTAGCACGAGATAACTGAGATAGGGAAGAGCTTGTCTGCAGACATTACCTCCAGTGTTTGGGAAACAACTGCTTATTTCCTTTAGAAATGTTTAATGTAGATGGGCATTCTTTATTACAGCGAATTTATTAAATGTTCTTCTCTCAGTAATAATGAGTTTAATCGTCTGTACTGACACAGGTGCAGTTCCTAACAAAGTGAGTTTTATTGAGGTCAGTCCTGAGAGCTTTTAGAAAATAAAAAAAGTGTAAATATCAGTTAAGTGTACTTCTTAACCTTTTGGAGAACAGACTAGCATTGAGATGTGTATAATTTGATTAAAATTTTCCTCTTCAACCCTTTGCTCTTATTGTTTCTTGACTGCTCCAGTAACAACTTGTTAGGAATTTAACATTATTGTTGCTAATGTAGGTGTACGTGTAGGTAACGATGAGATCTAAACTGACATGGGAAAGTTTTTTCTTACTGAGATTCCAGTTCAGTGAGGTGAATGCACCACAGATAGCATTAAATGTCTCACTTAAGTTTGCAGCAAGGCAGTAATCTACATAAGCTCTTTGTTATTATAGGCATTCCACGATGCCCATCACCACAAGTTGTGAGGGCCCTAAGAATCATAAGTGATATGGAAATGTTAATGCCATTTCATAAGAAGGGAGGCTGAGGCCAAGTCAGGCTAAATGACCCATTCAGGTGGTACAGAGTGAGGAACCCAAATCTGCTCTTTAACCAAAAGGAGAGCCTGGTGACACTGTCTTGGATTGAGAGAGTGGAAGCATCTTGCATGTCCTAAATTAATGGAATTCCTGAGTGCAGTTTGAATGCTGCTGGTAGCTCTTCTGTTGACAACAAAGGGCATGTATGGGATGAAGCACAAATTAACTGCCTCATCCTGAAAGCACCACCTTGCTAGCTCATGATCTGAGTTATCCTCTCTATGAAGTGGATTACTGTTGAAGTGGTTGGGAAAAGCTTGTCAGATCTTGACACGACACTTGTGCTGATATCCTGAATTGTGCCACATTTGGCCCCACTTTTGATTGCAAATCTGAGGAGCCCATCTGTGATACACTCTACATTTCGGTAGTTTATGTGTGTACGTCTCTGATCTCTCAACATTGCAATATTTATTTTCATGTGATTATAATCTTACTTTTACTGGCTGGTTACTCTCATGCTGCCCGAGAACTCCTCCAGCAGCACTGGTCCCAGAAACAGAGGTGAAAGGGCTTTGTTTAGCATATTAATCAACTGCTAGAAGGTGCAGGAAGTGAGCTGGAGTTGTCTCCAGAGTGACAGAGGGAAATATGTAATTAACACTTAGTAGATTTTTGCTGTGGGAATCCCTGCCTATTTAGTTTGCTCTCTGAGAATAGTCCAACCAATGAGGTGTGAACAATCAACAAAATAGGAAACTTTAAATAAATTAATTCATTTTTTTGTTTCTGTAAAATTTTGAGCTTATGGTTTTTAGCACGGTACAAAAAATAATTCCAAAGATTGTGCACATCTGACATATATTTTGAATGTGAAAGCTTTCAAGGAACTGCTCTAGAATTTGACAGTAAATAATGTGTTCATAGACAGTTTTGAAATGGAAAGAAGTCCTAAATGCATGGAATAGATTATTCATTCACCGTTACTCACCTACTTCTATTAGGTGGCTGCTGGTAATTCCCATTAAAGCTCTGGAGTTCTCCAGCAGGCCTGGCAAGCTTTCTTGCCATACATGGTAAATGAAGCTGATTGCATTGCCTGTTCACTGGTCTGTTTTCCAGAGTGCATAAATACCTTTGGTTTTAAAGGCAATATTGAAGTAAAGATTTGTGCTGCCATTAAATACCATTGTGGCACCAGAGAGAAATACTTAAAGCTTTAGCACTGGCCATCTGTGGACTTGAGGTTTTCTTTTTTATTTTTTTGCTTCATTATGCTTTACAGCACAGACTTGGTGAGTGATAACTCTTGGAATAAGTACATCTGCATGGTTGGGTTTAACCTATTCTCCTCCGTACATGCAGCCCTGCTGGGGTTTTGGTTTTGGGTTTTTTGGGTCCAAATAACTACTCAGCATCTGGGCAGATATCCATTGTTCAGCTGGGCTGTATGTCCCCTGAGCGTTTTCTTAGCACAAATTCTAGAAGGCAGTGGGTTTGAGCAGGGATGTTGCAGAGGTGGGTGGTGGACTTAAGCTGAGATGGTTCATGCAAGACAGCACCATTATCTAACAGTTGCAACCAGCACCATACAGCTTGAGGTGCTGTGAGTAAATAGGGGAGGAGAAGATAAAATCAGGTCCATATCTGTGGATGGACTTTTCTTGGAGCAGCTTCATTAGGTCTATTTTTGGCTTGAGTAGCCATTGGCTTTATTAGCAAGCTAGTGCAGGCAGCTCAGCCTGAAATGTAGAGCAGCACCTCAGCAAATGGCTTTCTCAGTTCTCAGCAACTACCAGAAGCTCACCAGGTTGGTATTGGCAGGTTAACCTTCAGGCTTTTGTCACAGATGTTCATCTCTAGAAAGATTAACAGGTAGGGCAAAACCCTTAGGATAGTATTTTGTGATTCTTAAACTGTACTGATGCTCTTCATGGGATCATGGAGATGTGTCTTTTCATTTTGCTCCAAGACCTGATTGGTCATTGTAGGTTCAGCCATTACAGCTTGGAGGAGCCTGATATATTAAGAGACTTAGTAGTCCACCTGCTTCAGGAAGTAGACTGTGGCCTTTCATGGCTACTTGCAGTGTCAGCGAGGTGATTTTTAAGGTGATCTTTTTTTACCATCTGTTTTTCTGTTTAACTGAACTTTTTTTCTGAAGTCTTGGGTTTTTTTTTAACATGGATTTACTTAAGTGGATTAAACTGCTGCTCAGTAACAGGTAAATGTGCATGTTAAGATCTCTAAAGAGTGGAAAAATTTCTCATGAAGAGCATGGAGTGCAGGACAATCAGTGTAATATTTTTCTGTGAGGGAAAGGTCCCATATCCAACAGTGATGGACAGGAGATAGAACAGAGGCTGAGAACATAATAGTAGCCAGAAAGAACTGTTCTGCAGAACATATCAAATTGGGCATCATGAAAGCATCAGGAAAACATAGCTTGTTATTTGAGGTTATAAACTGCAGTATTCAAAAGTGATTTTTGTTATTCATTACATCAATGTCTGGATTTCATACGGTGGCTTTTTGAATTGATATTTTATTGTATTTATGAGACAGATGTGATCGTAAGAAAACTGGTTTTCTTGTGTGAAAATTGTCAGTGAATATCCCTGAATGGAAGGCAAGCACTTGCATCATTACAAGGGCTCATGGACAAACGTGTGGTTTTTTTCCTTTTCTTCGAAATACTTAATGCTGGGGGAAAAAAGACATTAATGCACTGGTCAGATGAAGGTGTGGTTCAGTCTGAGTTCTGGATCTCTCTGCTCCTTATCTTCTACATCTGACTTTCACAGATGCTCATTTTGTGTTTATTGGATCACTGGAGGTGCTAATGTTATGGTTTCTTTGGCCCCTTTGGCATGGTCAGCAAATCCACTGGCTTTTGTATTATTGTTTATTTAAGAGAGTGGTGGGGAAGGTTTTTGGGGAGTAACACTGGCATGGTCTAATGAGAGTAGCATAGAGCACTCAAAAATAAATAGGTGGTTCAGCTTGTATCAGAAATGATGTCACCAGCAAGAATAGGGAGGTGATTGTGCCCCTGTAGTCGACACTCAGGAGACCGCACCTTGAGTACTGTGTCCAGTTTTGGGCACCACAGTACAAGAAGGACATTGAGGTGCTGGAGCAGGTCCAGAAAAGGGCAACGAGGCTGGTGAAGGGTCTGGAAAGCATGCCTTACGAAGAGCAGCTGGGGGAACTGGGGTTGTTTAGAGAAGAGGAGGCTGAGGGGAGACTTTATTGCTCTCTACATCTACCTAAAAGGAAGTCGTAGCGAGGCTGGTGCTGGTCTCTTCTCCCAAATTACTACTGCTAGGACGAGAGGAAATGACCTCAAGTTGCGTCAGGGGAGGTTTAGATTAGATATTAGGAAAAAATTCTTTACTGAGAGAGTGGTAAAGCACTGGAACAGGCTGCCCAGGAAGGTGGTGGAGTCACCATCCCTGGAGCGGTTTAAAAAACAAGTAGATGTAGCATTTGAGGCTGTGATCTACTGGTTAGGGACATGCTGGTATTAAGGTTGGACTTGATGATCCTGGTGGTCCTTTCCAACCTTAATGATTCTATGATTCTATGAGAAGCCTTGCAATTTGGGATAACCTTCAGAGAAAGAAAAAGAGATGTGCTGCTCTGACATCACCATGTGAAACTGTCTCTGCTAACCGAAGGAGCTTAATCAAAGGAAATTATTTTATAATCTTGCATTTCTTCTCTTTTGGTTTGTGCTTCTCTTACCTGACCATTTTAGGTAACCCAAGTGAATAGCACAGGAACTGCAAAATTGAGACTAGCCTAAAAGAGCTCAGTCCCAGAAGGTGCCGAGAGTCCTTAAGTCCTACTAAGGTTATTCTCTGACCAGCTCACCACAAAGGCATGTTTGCTCATTGGGGTTAAAAGTGAAAAATCCTACTGCATATTTTTTTTTGTCCCTAGTACCATCCACACAGACATCTCATTCAGGTGGCAGAAAGATCTGCAATGGCTGTACTTTGATTGAACCTCCTGGCATCAAGAATGGTACAAGCCTGTGGGATTTATTACTGTCTGTGTGGATCCTGTTTGTTTTTTCCTATGGAAATTCAAGTTTATACAAGGGCCATCAAATGGAACCTGCACGCCTTTATTGTTACTAATAGTGGCTAGGAGTGCAGCTCCAAATGATGCATAACATTTTTTTTAAAGTAAACCATAAGCCAAGTTAAATGAACTTTAAATGTGAACATGATTCATAACAGATACCATTTTAAAACTGACCAGACACAGCAAATGTAAATTCTGTCCTTTTAACTGTAAAATGTTTAAGCTTATTTGCAAAGGAGTTTGAAAAATTAAAACCATACCTTCTCTGCGTATCTCCAGTCATGAAGAAACATCAGAGTTTGCATTTGAAAGGATGGCGATACAAACTGTATAGACAGACTAGATGTCTACTTGAATTATCTTACTTGTTGAGGGGAAGTCTTAAACTGATGATCACATATAATCTGTAATGTATTAAAAGCATATTCTTTATTGGAGTCCCCATATTACATTTCAAATACATTTCCATGGAATGTTTCAAAATGTCATTTAAAATTATTCCTTTTTTCATTGAAATGGCATGTGTCCCCTCAACACTCATCTAGAACTTTATTATTATGATTCTTTGGACAGTTTAAAGACATGAGATCACTTTTTGTGGTTTTGTGTGCCTCACACCACCTCTGTTCCTGATTCAGTGCTAATGCCAGCTTCACGTTCCCCCTAACAGTTTAGCTTGAGCTTCTTGGCCTGTGTAGGTTTTGTTTCAGTTGATCAGAGGTTTGGCTAACTTAAATATTTAGGCAATGTATAATAACTGTATCTCAAACAAACACTTATCATAACCATCACTTACAGTGTTTGCTATCGTTAAGAAATAGAGTTCCAGCTTCTAGTCTTTTATCAATTACTTCTTGAGTTTTTTTCGTACACCCAGGGTGATTCCTGTCACCTGGAGGGAGATTTTACAATAAGAGGTATTTTGAAGAAATTACATCTTGAAAAGCTAGAAGTTAGCAATGGATTAAGCATTTGTGAGTGCAAGTTAATGTGAATCTTTAATATGTTACAGAATTATCCTAGAGTGTTTATAGCCAAGCAGCAAAACCAAGCTCTATACATGCACCAGTAACAGTCCATGAGAAAAATGAATTTTCAGCACTGAAGTTAGGCCAGGAGCAGGAGCTGGACCAGTGCTTCTTGAAGTCAGTCGGATTGCAAGATGTCATTAAAGCACTTAAAATATGAAGGCTACTGGGCATTTCAAGACAACATCACCTCTAGCAGTTTAGACCAGCTTATACTGTTAACCAGTTGGGCTAACTTGAGCCTGCTTTTGTTGGTGTGAAGGTACTGTGCCTAATGAAAGCACCCCAGCTTGGGACAGGCTTAGCTGACCTAGCAGAGGTGAGACATCTAAAAGAGTGTTCCAAGGCCATGAGACAGCTACTGTGCTTATTTTCCTCCACTTCAGTTTCACTTAGGACAGTGGAATTGAGTGGAAATATCCCACATATTTAATTGTCAAAGAAAAAAAAAAGCTGTTAACACATTTCAACAGAATTCTTACTATTAATAAGTTTAAAACAGTGCTCTCTTGTGAGTGATTAACTTTTCTGGGTTTACCTGAAGATTGTCTTGATACATTCACGTAAGTCCAACTCTTAACAACTTTTGTTAAGTGACACAATTCAAGCAGTAGCTTGTGGAGATGTTTGTGTTTAACCATTGTATTTTTTTCACAATTGATGGCTACAGAAGAGTTCTTAAAGCTACTTTTTCATAACTGATGGATCATCAGCTACTTCTGCCTTCCAAGGAGGGAAAAATCTCATCAGAACAATGAATTTTCAAATCCTAAAAGTGCTAAAAAGAACAACAGGTATATGGATCTTGCTGTCTATTGGCTTAAAAAAAAATTTCTGCAACTTTAGAGCTCGGCCATTTGTGTGCTTAACTCCCCGTATGTAAATTGACCCCTTGGTGGCAAGCTGGGAAGAGTTTCTTACCCTCCTGTCATGGTGAGCCTTCTTGTGTGGCTTTTCCCAGCCAAATAAAAGCACTGTTCTTGTCAATGAAAAGCATCAAGGTTACCTTTTTCTGTGTGTATGTGTGTTTATTTATGAAAGAGAGAGACAAGTTTTAAAGCTTGTTGTGTCTCCATTCCCAGTTGTGCACCATCCATCCAAGGTGACAAAGCTGGAAATGCTTCAGACTTGCTGAGATTTCTGCATGTGTGGAATAGTCAATACAGCTTGGGCTTCTGAGACCTTGTACTTTTCATTAAGTTAGCGTGTATTTCTTGTATTTCAGCATGCCATCTCAGGTGTTTTTCCCCAGAAACCTTTGTTCCAGATCATCTGACTGTTTCAGGAGCACTTGAACAAGAAGAAAAACACGACAGTCAATTAAAAAACAATTTTTTTTTTCTCTGCTATCATTAATCAAATGTACAAGCAGTCCCAGCACTGACACCTGGCAGGGTTAATGTTTAAGACCTGTGGCAATTATAGCTCCCCTGAAAACAGCTTGGCCAGCAAGTCACATAAAAGCCTGTGATTATGAAGGAAATGGGAATTAGCAGAAAAAAATTAGGGAAACCTGTTGAAATACACTGGTAGCAAGGAAGGCAGAGAAAAATCTGATTGATTGGAGCTCCCCTGGGGAGAAGAAACAGGGTCTAGGGGTCACTCCTTCACTGAATTAGCAGTGCCTGTCATATGAAACCAAAATAAAGCAGGAACAGAAGTAAAAGATTTTCTGTAGAGAAATTGGACTCTATTCACTTGCACCTATGTCTCAGGGAGGCCAAGTGCAATTAGTGGGCTGATTTTTTACTGATCCTAATTCAGCCAAAATTCTTTTCTCTCAAATATGTATTTCTTGGTAAAGAATATGATGCCCAGAGAATTGACACACTATTGTTTTTAGCAATGAACAATTCAAAGATTAGGCACAGTCACTGTTTCCATGAGCTCCTTGTCTAGTACATCCTCTGTTTTACATCTTTGCAATCCCCATAAGTTAGTCAGCTAGAATAAACACAGCTTTAATGAAAACTAAGCCTCTTGCGGTTAGAACAAACTGTAGCGCATGTGCTTTCCCTCGCTGAAGAACATTAGGCTGAGTGCTTTTTGTGCCAGATGCAATTGTACCTGCAGAAAAAATCTGGGAAGTAAACAGTAGTTTAAAAAAAGAACAATGACAATTTGCAGCCAGTTTCTTTAATATCAAAAGCTAAAAAAGCATTAGCATGTAACTACTGAAAAATCTCTTCATACCAAGCATGGTGCCATAATTTTAGTTTTATGAGCTTAATTAAATACAGGGAGGTAGCAAGAGGCTTTGCCTCCTGCTTGGCCAGAGATCTGTTTCACCTGAAAGTACTTCTCTCCTGCAGCAGCTCATTCACTGCATCCACGGAATGGGTAATTTGTCATTTGCTCTGTTACAAACCCTTTGGCTGTTTCACAGAGCTGAAAAGCATCTGATTTAATGTTAAATTACTTGAAATTGTGACACACTCCAAAGAGCAAGTAGTTAATTTTAAATTGTGGGACCAATTCAGGAGTGATGGAGAAAAAACTTATGAAAATGTCAAGCCATGTTGAATGAAAGGCTGAAAAAGCCCTGAGGCAGTGGCAAATCACTCTGAAAATTCTGGAGTTGAGGTCCAAACCACTGTTTTGCAGCTTCAACGCTGCAGCTTCACTAGATAGAAAGCCACTTTAAGTAGCACAAACATCGTAGAGTAAAATTACCAAAGACCTGAAAAGCCAACCCAGGTATTTGAATAGGCAACAAAGAAAAAAATTTAAAGTTGCTTTGGGGTCTTGCCTTTTTGCTCTTCCATAGCTGTTTTTCATAATTTCTTTGTGTTTCATGAATGCTGGCTGCCTTGTAGCTTGACTTGAGTTTTACTGTAAAAACGCCAATATGGAAAGCTGTGGTCATTGCCATTTATTTCTAGTGAAAAAGCCTTTTGTTTTACAAAAGCAGAAAATAAAATTTAGATCAACCTATATATTAAGTTAGTGTTCATGACTTATTTATAAAAGTTAATGGTTGATTGTTTGTTAAGACAAAAGACAAATCAAGAAGACAAAAAAAGACAAATAAAAAAAAAGAGCAATCAATCTTTATAGAGTACAACAGGGTAATAATAATAATGCTTATTAATTTTTTATGGTATCATGCACCAATGTGCTTTTAACTTTACAGCATACTAAGTTTGTCTAAGCATAACAGCTAATTATTGTTTATTAATTCTTATAAATTGTTAGTTTAACCATCTACAATACTACTTTGGTTATTTTATGCCTTATTGCCATGTCTACAAACTCAGTCAAAATTTTGGTCAGTCAGAAATCTTCTTCTTCACTGATAATTAATCTTTTAGCACCAAGTTTTATTAATATCTGTGTTGGTTGAAGTTGAATGTTCTGAGTGTGCCCGTTGCTGCTGCTGAGTAATACTGATCAGAATGTTAAAATGGTGGCAGACTTTTTAATAAGAAGGCACTTATTTTATATTAGCATTTTCCAGTATAGATCTATACTTTTAATCTTGGATACTTTTGTAAAAAGAGTGATTATGGAAGAAATGGCTTGCTTTGACTACATGTAATACACAATTAAAATTAGGATGGAAACAAAGGATGGCTACATAGTCTAAACAAAAATACATTCAAGATACTGTTTCCCAAATGAAAATCAATGTTTCTGTTATTTGTGACAACTAAAATAGAACCTTTGTTTCATGAAAATTTATTTTCACAAAGCTCAGAATTACTGAGATAAGAGAATAGGGGGCATTGCTGGAGGATGCATATGCATAGAAAATGCATGTGGAGAAGGATGTGGCTGTGGTGGGCAGTCCTGTTTTTGTGGTCCCTCCCTGCTCTGAACAGTATGGAAAAGTGGAGAGCTTTTATGGCATTCCTATAAGGTCTTGATTCTGCAGAAGCCCACAGTTCACGCTCAGCACTGTGTTCTTTGAGGCCAGGGGGATTGTCGGCTTGCTCAGGATAAGCATGTTCCTTATAACCATGTAAAGTTACTTTTCAATCATCAAGGAGAAAAGCTGTATAATTTCAAGTAGTGGAATGGTAGAGGCAGTAAGAAGCAACTTCTCTGTGGTTTTAAACACATCTGTGAATGAAATACTGCTTTCAGAACAGGGACTAGTAAAGAGAGAGGGAGATGAGGAAGAAGGTCTGTATATATGTGATAGGCTTTGTTGGGTTCTGAGTGAGAAAGGACCAGTTAACATTCTTCAGACTCTCAGAACAGAGCCTGTCCCCATAAGATGAAGAACCAGCCAAGGAATAGACCTTCAGCAACAGGGGCAATCAAAGGAGGAAAAGGTAAAGAAGTTACTGAGAAACATGCCTGAGAAGCGCCAGGGATGTAAGGGGATTTTCTGGCTTTTCAAAATGGTTAATCGATTTTAAGTGGTGCCCTGGTCCTAAAATCTTCATGTTCCAACTGCAGAAATACATGGATGTTTATATACTAAGAAAATATGTTGTATTATGCATTATGAAAAATACAAATCAATGTTAACCCCAAACTAGCTATTTTCTTATGTATTTAAAACATCTAGTATAAAAAAATACCATATTCTGCATTTTGTGTACCATCAAATATGGATTGTTTTTCATATTTTGACAGAATATCTTTACAGTAAGCACAGTTCATTCTGGAAAAGGGGTTGTTTGGTGTTCTTTTCCCTGTTTTTACTATGGAAATGACATCTGTAGACTTAGATGGCAGGTAAAATGTTGACAAAATGTAGTTAAAGTAGTTCAATCAAGATCTTTCTTTTTCTTAATTTGTCATGTTTCAGTACCAATGTGTCAGCTGATTTTATGTATTGCTTTGTTAGACAAAAATATATATAGTAAACTGAGAATGGTGATTAAATAAAAATAAATCCTTTATAGGAACTGAACTGAGGCCTTCAGTATAGAAGTATTGCTTCCAGTCTTTTATTTTCATGATATTTCTGCTGGCATCTTGTTTGCTTTTCAAATGCATTGTTGAGCTTTATGTTGATATGTATTCCAGATGTTTTCAAGTTCTGCTAATTTGTTTTCCACATGATACCTACTTACAGAACCATTTCACTTGTAGTTATTGCAATTGTATCTGCTAGCTGTGTTCCCTTCTGGATGTAACATTTTTCTTCCATCAGGATAGGTTTTCCCACTGCTTCTGCTATTTATTTCTGTATTTCCATAGTAATGTCCAGGTGCATTTAAAGTCTGGTTTGTGTGCCTGCAAGAGTTTACAGGTTGAGATTTGGAACTCACAAGCATGCTAGTGCATCAGTCCATATGAATAAATCAACTATAAATAAATAAACTAAATCAAAATTAGATCTCAGTTTTAGAAACAGAGTAACATAGGATTTGGTGGTAGCAATCATGCCTAATGTCACACATAATACAAAAAACTATTTGAATATTATTGTAAATTCTGTACACAGTTAATAGGATTTAAGTATGCATTTCTTACACACTTTGCTTTACTGTACTCACAGTATTTTATTTGGTTGCAAAAAATATCTGACCCTTTTCTAATACATTATAAAAAGAAAAATAAGAAAACAAAATTACAATACCTGTCCAAGAATATGCTTCTATATTCTGGGGCTTTTAAATAGCCAAACCTGGATCAAAATTCCAGTTTCACACTATTGGAACATCCTCAGCATCTGCTAATATATTTTTCTTGTTTTCTGAGTCTCTCTCTAGCTATTTTCAGCTTCTTCAGTTTCTTCTTTTAGGTCTCTTTTTGCTCTGAACTTTGCTTTTTTTCTTTAATATTGTTCTTCATTATCAGAGCTTTGGTTTCTAGAAGTCAGTCAAGCATCAGCTCAGCCCAATAATTCGTGGCCATTCTGACAACTTGCAGAAAGTACTTTCAGTGACAGTACTTTCAGACACATGCTTAAAGACAGCCTATAAGATTATTCTTTCAAGAAAAACTGAATTTGAGAACTGAAAGGAATTTGAGAACTACACATAACATACAGATGGTGACTGTTTTACAGGTACAGTCATGATGACTAATAAGATAGAATAGAATATTATTATATTTTTAATAATATCTAATATCCAATAAAAACATTTTTATTTAGTTATTTTCTTGATAGGAGTGGTTTGGTCATTTTTGTCCTTTTAGTAAGCAGAGGAGTTGAATGTATGGGGCTTGTGAATATGTGGCAGGCAAGGTTGGGGGCATTACAGTGGTAGACATAGGAAATGGTTTAACAGTTCTGTAATGCTACATACATATGTGTTTTCTAGTGTAAGGCAGGTTTCTGAATTATTTCATTTAAGCATTTTGTCTTTGTATTCATTGGTATGGAAGTAATGCCTATTGGTTTTTGAATCAATGGTATATGACGATACACGATTCTGAGTAATATCTCTAAATCTGATGTCTTTGACATTCTTGCTCATAACCAGAACTTTTAACAGCAATAAACTCTCTGTTGTGAAAATTAGGAAAGGAGGCACTTAAAATCTTCCTTGTAGAGATTTTTAAAATTCTAATCACATCACAAGGTAGAAAAATGTGTTTCTGATTTTCACATGGATATTGCATTAAAAAAAGTATTGAGTTAAAAAAAGAGGATAAAACTGTAAAATCTGAGCAGCGGAGATACAGTGAGGAGAAGGAACTAAAATGAATTAATTTAGTGGCCTTTTAAGTGTGGGTTGTGACATTTTAGATCCTTTATTATCTTCAAATATAGCAAAAATGCCACATATGAATCAGGAACACAAGTATATGTCTGATGCAGCCTTTTATATGGATGTTGGATTTAGTAGTGAAGTGCTTGGTCCAGTTAAGTTCTCAGTCCTTGACAGCTCTGAGGAGCCAGAAAACTTTATGTTGTTATGAAAATGTTTGTGTGTCTGGGTTTTGTTAGCTGATCTAGTCTCATTTTTCCCACCCATTTTAAAAAGGATTATTATTTTTTTTTTGGTTAGATTAACGTGAAGGGTAGATTTTTCAAGCTTCTTTTAGGAGATGGATGACCAACAGCAATTTATGCCATACAAAATATCATTCTGTTTTCATGTCAAGTTTTCCTGGATTATTTTATAATAATGGTTGTAATGTAATGCTGATTTAAGAAAGTCAGAAATTATAAAACTTCTGCTTTCACCTCCCTTGTGTACGTTCTTGTCCCTTAGGTACTTTTGGCATATATTAGGATGGCGATGTATCAGAAAAAGGCCAAGTTGCTAATGGGAAAATTGGTCTGAAAGATAAAATTCTGTTGGAGAAACACATTTAGTAATTACCTGGAGCAGGCAGCAGTTTTCTTGGCACCACTCCGTGTGGTTTCCGCTTGCTGTGGTCTATGCTAATGAAAACTTTTCTGTAATTACAGGTTAAGCCAGTATGCAATGTAAATAACACAAAGTTACCTTGTTTTTTATAGTTGTGAATTCTGTTGAGTCCTATTATCTGGTATGCAAACTAATCCCAAATCTATTTACATTCTTCTTCAGGAAATGAGTATAGCTAGGGAGTATAAAACTATAGTTTAAGGGGATATTGGCTTTTTAATCAGAATGGCATTAATTTTTAGTTGTGTATACATCTCTAAATGACATTTTGTGTGGCTTTCTCAAACAGAAATAATTACAAATAAAAATAACAGCTAACAAACAGAAATGAAGTCCCTAATTGAGATAGGAAATTTGATAAGCTCCCTCACTATGGTAACTCCTTTAGGAAGATTTTCGGAAGGAAAATATTTTATTTCTTGCTTTTTAAATGTTGTACTTTATGTCACTGGTCTGTATCAATACCACCCGTATGTTAGAAAGGTTTATTTGAAGAAGAAATATTTTTAAAGCACTATTCTATATCTGTTTTGTCTATATTCAGCAAAGGTTTATTTAGATTCCTACTTTTAAGATGTCAACATGCTGAAATTTAAGTTATTTAATAAGTGCCTCTTCATACATCCAATACTAAATTTTTGTAAGATTGAAACAAAATCAGGTGCTATAAATTTTTTCAAGTAGAAAAATTGTGCATTAACAAGGGCAAACCTGTATTTAATTTTGAAAAAATAGTGGATATTTAACTTTTTCAGTTATGTAATAATATTTTTCTTATATGTAAATAATCGTACAGTATTCTTAGAACAAAGAAGATACTGAATACTGATCAGCTTTTGTAACTACTAAAGAAAACATTTCATTGCAGGAATTGTAAAACATTCATAAATGGGCTGGACATAGTCACAAATTGCTTTTCAGTTGTGATCAGCCTTCCCTAATGAATTTGGACTTCCTAAAACTTCTCAAATTGAATTTGTGGGCATAATGTTTCTATAACTTCTCAAATGCTCACAGATAATTGCACTTGGCAATGGATCCTTTGAAAAAGGATTGTATTACCTTTTAGAAAAACTTGGATTGACTCTGCAAATTTATTGGTGAAATAAGTAATGGTCCTACAGAAGATTCTGCTTCTTGAAAATCTCAGCTTTTTTCATATTCATAGATGTGATGTACATTTTCACTTTGGATACCTCTCTGCAGCTAGCCTTTGTGAAATAAATGGTATGTTTCTGATTTTAAAAAGTTTATAGATCACAAAGAAAGTCCTATCACCACCTTTCAGATTCATCATTATATACTACTCTTATTATATACTAATACAGTACAGAACTACAAAAATAACTAAGTATCAGCCTTTTCTCTTTTCTCTTCTCACTGAGTGACTTATTTCGTATTTACCTTACTGCTTTCAAAATAATATCCTCACGTACTGCAGCTTTTCAGATTATTCCACTCCCGTTCTCTACTTCTTGTATAACTCATTATGTGAATAAAACTAAAAGCAGCAAAATAACAGAATGGAATAAATATGCCCTCTGTGACTGTGCCATCTTTTAGGAGAGGACACTTGTGGTAGGGATTTTAAGAAGACTGTCTTTCTTACTGACCACCGGCTAGGCTGAAAACTGTCTGCGAGGCATATTCCTCTAATAGATTGGCCTAAAATATACTAGATTAAGTGTTAAATAAGTTGGTATTAAATCCTTGCAGTACATTTGCCATACTGAATACTGTATCCTCATCTCTGGGGATTAACAAATTCAGTGGCTTAAAGGAAAGATGTTTTGAAAATACACCCCATAAATTACACATGGGCTTTTGAGAATAATCCAGGGATACACAGCCAGCTGGGGATGGCCAACATGTGGCTTTTCCATTGCCTGTGGATCTCAGGAATGCTCTCAGGTATGTGTCTGAGGCCAGGGCTCTGTCAGACTGCAGGCTTGTTCTGGCCTGGGGGCCATCCTAAATTCTCATTCTTCTGATTTTTCTATCCTTACAGCTTGCTTTTCACTGCCATACCATAGCAAAGGTAAAATCTTTCTTCCTCACCATCAATCCTGAGCATGCATTTCTTCATATGGACCACCTTGATTTTCTGCTGCCAACCTGCTGCCATATCTATTGCTCTATTTTCTCCACTGAGTTGCATCACCAAGCATTTTACCACTACAAATACAAACAATTTTTAATATTAAATTGGGAAAGCCTGCACTAATAAAGCAGGATGTTGGTTTCCCTCCTTTCTTTTCTAATATAGCTAAATTCAAATTAATGCTCACAACTTACTAGATGTTGGCACAACTTACATCATGGATAAATCTCATGTTTCATTCAGTGTTGTGATCTGATATACATTGCCACATGCATGTGCTACACATTATGAATAAAGCTTTTTTAAAGCCTCCTTTTATAGCTGTTTATGTTATGTGATTGAGTTCTTGTAGAGAGAAAATTCGCCAGGACTAAAGGTTATTACTGGCTGTTCTGCAATTAATATTGCCTAGAACTAAAGCAATTAGGCTTGACAAAATATAAGCTGCTTAAAAAAAAAAACACTTTTGAAACCTGGGCTTTAACAGAACTTGATTTAGTACATGCTACTGACATGCAGATTTTAATTTAAAAAAAAAAAAAGAAAGAAAAACAGCTACTCTCCTAAGATGGGAAGTGAAGACAGACTGTTCTGCAGGTGACAAAAGTGGAGGACATTTTGTAGCAAAACGCAACATAAAACCCTGCAGGGATGGGATGGATGATAGAGCATGGGTGTATTCTGAACTGAACAGTAATGATTAACATAAAATTGTGAAAAAGAACCTGTTTTGTCATTGTATCATTCCCCCTTAGGCTACTAGAATTTTTTTTTCAGTGGATTATCTTTACTATGGATAGCAACCCTTAGAGATTTTGGGCATGAATGGTTGCCATGTACCAAGAAGCACTAATTTCCATGCTTTATTATATGGTTCTCAAAAAGAAGGTGAAAAATAAAATGCTGTAGGATTATGCAGAAGATTCTCACTCACGATTCTGCAAGCAAGCCTTAACTTAGACCTTTTAGCTTACACCAGCTGTATCTAAAATACAGAAGTGTAAATATTCTTTTAATTTCTCTGGCCAAGCCCAAAAATTTTGGATGATCCTAAGTCATGATAAAATGAAATCTGCTTTGTTTTCTCAGCAAAATGAAAACAAAAAACAAAAAACAAACCACCAGAAAAATGAAACAAACCAATTGACAATGCTTAGTCCAAAAAATAACACTATTAATCTGAATATTTTGTATTTTTTTAATTTTTAATAAAATAAGCTTAGTCTTGAGATGTGTTGTTAAAACAAAAAATAGTATTTGAATAAGAATTCTTTTTTTCCCCTCAGAATTCTGGAGGCCTTTAATTTTTGGTACAAACTTTTGCTTGAGTTTGGTAATCCTTGTATCTGATTTAAGTTTTGGAAGGGTTTTACCAGCTCCATTGGCACAACCAGGAGCATATTCCCCCATTAAGATGTTCTATATTGGTGTTGGCATTTTTAAAATTGTATTTTACCAGTGCCATTATTCCATGTAATTCTCCCAGCTCTCTAGGATTTAATTTTCAATCAGTCACAGATAAACTGGAGAAGATGCAATATTTCTAATTTCTGTTTTTTTCTGTACTGTAGATAATGCAAATATTGTGTTAGAAATGAATGTTAGGCTAAGTGTTTTGAGTTCTACATTCTCCACTAGATGTTGATTTAGCACAGGTAGATTAAATACAATTGCAATATAGTTGTACTTGTGTAGAAGTCTATTTCTTAATTTAATGATTGAAAGTTTCATGTGGAAGAGGGATTTTTATGTGAAAGACGAAACTATGACTGAATGTTCACACCTCAGAAAGAAAACATCAGATATTGAATATTTACAATTAGTCCACAAAGAAAAATACTGACAGGTTGACTTTTTTTCTACAGTATCTTGGAGTTCTTATTGGAAAGTGCCATTCAGCTGAATGATATCAGGCTAGCCTAATGGATAATAACTGCTAATAAAGCAATATAGCAAAATACGCTAGCAAATACTGACCTGGGGAGAACAGCAATGGACCAAAAGCAACTCAAAATCCATGTAGCATTCATTAAAATGTAAAAGAGTGGAAGAAGTCTTAAGAGTAGTGTAACCAAGAAAACCTCCAAGATATCAAATTGAGTCTTGTAGAAGCCTTTCAAAATTTTCTGCTGTGATGCATTTGGGGATTTCTTATTTCAGGGTTTTCAATCAAATATATCTGTTTAACAACAACAATAATAATAATAATCTATTTACTGTTAAATAATGTTGCTGTGAGAAGTTTAAAAAGTTAGAATAAAGTTTAAAGGTTTTTTTAATTTAGAGTTCTAGTGAAGCATAAAGATTATAATTATTTTTATTTTTCTGCGTTTTCTAAACTCACAGTACAATCATTCTTCCAGATCCTAAACTTGTCATTTTACAGTACAGTTCAGGACTTCAATGGTAACATATTTTCCAAAGGTCAGTTTTCCAATTATAATCCAAAATTTGACATTAATATTTTTTCTTATAGCCATGTTGTAACCGCATTCTGTTGATTTCATAAAGATACCATTTAGCTGAGGTAGGTGGTATTCTGGGCATACGAACAGTCACCTAATGTCAACAGCAAGCAGTAACTACTGACTTTCCATCATTTTCAAAAAAATAGTTTCCCAAAAAGTATAGCATGTAGAAGAAGACAGTATCTAAGGCTCTCTCTGGGAAATGAGAGATTTTCTTCTTGCTTTATATACTCCAGGTTACTTTAAAGTCTCATTAGGTTTTGCAGGCAGCCTTAAATGCTCTTCAGTTAAAAGCTGTGGTGGTTTAGTAAAGCTGTGGGGGTTCAGTCCTTGCTGGGAGCCAAGCTACATGGCCGCTGCCCCCCACACCGGACAAAAAAGTTTTAAAATGCCCTTTTGAGTTAAGGAGAGTTTAACACAATAGCACACAAGAAACAGTTGCACTAACAGCAATGACAACAGTGGGAAAAACAATGTACACAACAAGTGATACCGTGCGGACAAACAGACGGAGCCGAGCTGACCTGCCGCACATGTGCCAGCAGAACCAGAACTGGCCCCAGGGTGTGATGTCAGCATGGTGTGGGTGCCTGGCCGCACCAAATTAATCCTGTCCTGGCCGAACCAGGACAATATCTGAGATAAACTTTTTTGCCAAGTCCTAAACATTGAAGCTAGTAGCAGTAGTTTAGTATTTTTATCTATTATCTATTTTTATCTATTTCCTCTATATCTTCCTCAACTACCTTCAAAGAAAGTCAGAATACCTGATGTAAACATCAGAATTGGAATAAAATACAGTATTTTACGCCTTTACCTATTGCTGGTTTTCAAGCTCTTGCATTTTCTTGACATTGTTTGCAATAAACTCATTATTTATACACTTCAACATATTTAAATATAAGCTTCCAAGCTAAATGCTCAAAACCACCAAGGTGCAACCTCAGTTGTCGTACAAAATTCCATAATTGGGTTTGGGATAAAGAAAGATACCAAAAGCTTTACTGTTCTCCTTGCTTCATACTTGGTTTTAAAGCAATACCTCTGAGATACTGCTCTTTCACCTTCCCCTAAAGCCAGTGCCCATAAACTGGCTGATAGGTACAGTTTTGGACAGTGACAAAGTGGGCAAAAGTCGCTGACATCTCTCTGGTCTAGACAAGGGGCAGGAGAATTTGCGTGTATTTGTTCTTCAGGGCAGGAATTTGTGCATACTTGTTCTTCAGGCCTCCCGGCTCCTCCATGCTCTGTGGCCCAGAGTAGAATTTTCAAAAATTAATTATTTCAAAATAATTCAGTGTTGTCTTTTTGTATGACCTTTACACCATTTCTTTTAATAATTTCAGAAATTCCTGACTTCCAGAAGAAGGAGTTACTTTCTGATAATTTCATTGAATATCATCTGATATTTCACATATAACTAGTCTGTGATAAGGAAGAAAACAAATCTTTAATCTTGTCCAGTTGCCCAGTATTTATTGGGTATTTTCAATAGGTATATAAGAAAGAATGGTATTTTCAATAGGTATACTGAAAGAAAGGTCTATAAGAATCTTTTTACAATAATTCTTGGTTTTAATATATACTCTATAGATGTTTCTTGAAACACTTTTTAATGCAAAATTTCTTTTTCCTCTTTCCGTATTATATCTTGTATCAGTTTGAGTAATAAAGACTGAGTAGAAAATGTGGCAAAATAAACACTCAAAATGAAATGCTGAGCTCATTAGAACTAATAAATAAGCTTTGAGTGAAAATACTGCAGTCAGAGCTTCATATTTTGATATTTTTTTAGCATTTTTTCATTCCTTTTCAAAGATATCCTGAAAAAACAGAGCATTTCAGCTGCTGAAACATTTCCAAAATCTGAAAGCCAGCAGAATCTTACAAAGAGCAAAACTTTTTCTGTATGTCACCTATAAAAGGGTGAATTATTTTCTTGCTAATTAATACGGTGGAGATTCACTGTGGGATGGATGAGATGCATGAGGCTGGTACCCCTATGAGATCTATCACTGGTGTTTTCCCACATACTCTGAGCCGCTGACCTGCAACATTCCTGCTAGCTCAGTGGTGCTCCTCGGAGCAAACACATACAATGGAGCAGACGTGTGCCAAATTATGCCATGGTTTTGTAGTACACGGACAAATGTGTTTTGCTTCGAGACCGCCAGACTCATTTTCACTTGTGACTTGAACTAAATATGAACCCAGGCCTCCCAAAGGAAAAGAGGAATATATTAAGCCCCTCAGCCCCTGCTGTATTTAATGTCAATGGTGGTATGTTGCCATAAACATACAGATAATATTTTCATGTGAACGCCTATGTAAAATTGTAATGAATATTAAAGTAAGAAAATGTCAATTTAAGTTTCAGTTTGCTGCCCAAATTGTTTCATTTCTCATTTTAAACCTGCAGGTAAGTGCAGTTTCTTTTCAAGTAATATTTTAAGAAATTGAAATGTTAACTGATTGCTCTTGATATGCCCTAACGAAGCATCTTCTTATGTGTTAACACCTTCTGCATTGTATTTGGTAAATAAATACTTGAATCATTAAGCTAAATTCTATTGTCTGCCATACTCTATGTTTCCATTTATCCTACAGCAGAATGAATGTAAAAAAGTAACTAGCCTGAAATATTAATTACTGGAACAAGTACATCTTTACATGAAAGGGGTGTGGAATTCTTTCATCTATGAAATGTGTGATAAATCATGCACATGCATGCAAAAATCATAGATAAATGACTTTTTAAAGGAAACAGTGCATTTCACAGTGAAATATTGAATATTATCCTTAAAAACATTTGAGAAATACGTCTGAATCAAGATGTGATAGCTCAAGACATTTTAAAAGATGTTATAGCCTATTTTTTATGTCAGTCCTTCCTAACTTTACACAGTTATGTCATGAAGGACAACTTTCATTTAATCTCTGCTCAATATCCAGCTGTGGCTTGCAAAAAATATTAAGAAGTTTTTTACAAAATACATTACCAAGTGCTTTCTGCATCATTGATTTTCAGCCTGCATGACTGTAAATACAATCCCAGGTAAATAAAGTTGAGTAAAGAAGTAGTTTCTGAAGGACCTACTTTTCCACCTGCCTTCTCATGATTCTAGAAGCTTCTCTGTGAATCGTAGTCAAAAAGTTGGCAGCTATATTTTAATTACTTTGTTCACATAATGTTGTCTCAGCAGCTGTTATCAGGTGGCAGAGCTGTCTGAGATAATGTAACTATAGTGGCATTCTAAAGTTACAATTTCTGAAATGCTTGCTATTGCAAGAATTTGCATTTAACTTAAGGTTTATGTGATTCAGTATTTACTACAGGCAGGAATTACCTTTTTATCCACTAGGATATGCCCGTTGCTTGAAACAGCGTGAGAGGAAGTAATTACTGCTGTCTTTATATGGGAATCTTAATGGCTCAGTGCTGAAGTGAGATCTAAATCTCCCTTGATATGACAAAAACATTATTCTGGAGGAGGTTCAATGCTTGCAATTTGACAGTGGGATCTTTTTTTGTCTTCTTTTAGGTTATAGATACATAATTGTGTGGCTGATACCAGCAGGTTGTCCTGTGCCCTGATTTCATGCCTAGCTGGGATCAAGCATGTGAGTGAAGGTGGTAGATGTCTGCTAGTGGGAGAGGAGAGAGGTCCTTCACTAGCGTATCACACCTGGCAGAAAACATCTCCTGACAGAGGAGCTATCTCTTTTCAGTCCTCATCAATTATGCTCTCATGTTCTTTTACGTATCACTCAAGCTTGTTTGCTCTCTGCCCTTGCCATTAACCTGGTGAGTATTCCCAATGCCCCATTGGTTCTCCATGTGGGCACCATCCAGTCAGAAGCAGCATTTGATGGTTCAGCCCACCCTATTCTGCCAGGCAATGCCCATCTCCTGCTGAGCAAACTTGCCATCCATCTCTGCCATCTTCCTGAGCATGACTACACAAAGAAAGGTAAATATGGATGAAATTTTTTTTTTTCTCCTTGAAGTTGTGGATATTAAAGATTTGCTGCTGGCCCTAAAAAAGATCCATTGGGGTCTGCAATATTAAATCACTGCTAAGTACCAGCGAACATACACCACCCAGAATTTTCCATGAAAAATGATTTATCTTCCCAGGTTCCTGAAGATGAAGAATAAGAGGAATTCCTGTGGGCGACTTGGTGAGTACTGGCAAAGAGAAATGTTATCATGAAGATGTATTCAGTTTTTCAAGAACATTTTTTTTGGTCTTACTGGATTTTGAACAACAGTAAGTCATAATAGTGTAAGGACTGACTTAATTTCTTAAGTTTTCTAATGAAAAAGAAAACTGGGAGATGTTTAGACAGGCTTTGTAAAATCAAGAAATCCACTACCACCAATAATACTTTCTAAAAAGGCAAGAAAATTAATTTCTCTTTAGGTTTTTCAGTAGACAAACAAAAGCAAACCCCTTCAACTTTAGGCCACATCCACATGAAACATGTCTAGGATTACTTCCGACCAGCTCAACAGTGCTGCTAAAAAGGCTCCTCTGCCTTAGCCAGTGTCAGTCTGCACCTACTAGTCACTAATTAATAAAGCACACATAGATATTGCCAGTCAGATTTGTTTGCAGACAGTTACTGTCAAACAGGCTTGTATATGTAGTGCATATTTTGGATTATAATAAGCAGAATAATTAAAATAGACATGTAGACTCTAAAGTAACATTGTTATTGGTGGTGGTTGTGTTGTTTGTTAATGTTGCTTTATCACGTATCACGTCACTTGCTCATGACTTATAGAAGGAGACCCATATGTGTGTATGGATTTATGTCTGTAAATTAGTACCAATTAAAACAATTCTTAATATAGTTATTTTTTTAGAACTCATTTTTTGACAAATACAACAAACTTAGCTGTATTTCCCATGTGTCAGATAATTAGATAACCTGATAATTGTTATCAGGTAATTAGAAAATCTGACATAGAATCATAGAATGGTATGGGTTGGAAGGGATCTTAAAGATCATCTAGATCGAGCCCCCCTGCCATGCGCAGGGACACCTCCCACTAGACCAGGTTGCTCAAGGTCCCATCCAACCTGGTCTTGAGCACATGCAGTGTTGGGGCTTCTACAGCCTCCCTGGGCAACCTGTGCCAGTGACTCACCACCCTCATAGTTAAGAACTTCTTCCTTATATCTAATCTAAATCTCGCTTCTTCCAGTCTGAATCCATTACTTCTGATCCCATCACTATATGCCCTTGTAAAAAGTCCCTCCTCAGCTTTCTTGTAGGCCCCATTCAGATACTGGAAGTGTACAATGAGGTCTCCTCAAAGCCTTCTCTTCTCCAAGCTGAAGAACCCCAACTCTCTCAGCCTGTCCTCATAGGAGAGACATTTCAGCCCTTGGATCCTCTTCGTGGCCTCTCCTGGAGCTGCTCCAACAGGTCTATGTCCCTTTCGTGTTGGGGGCTATAGATAATAAATATTACGATAAATATTATAATAAATAATATGATAAATACTGTATAATAATAAGAAACTCTCCATTAGGTAGAGATACCTTCAATATTTATTAATATTAACTCTCATTATGAGAGTTAAAACTAATAGAATGAGTGAATCTGAAAATGTGAATAGCATGTTTTACACTTGCACATGGGAAGCATCACTGTGGATTTAGCAGCTAATCTAACAAAACCAATTAAAGTGATAGCTCACTTAAACCTTTAAATGCAGTTAAACTTAAGAGGCCTAGTTTTCCTAGCTTGCTTAGTGGAGCACATTCTCAGCCAGAACTGTTTTTCTAACTATATTTAGGTTGTCTGCTTTGTATGCTTTCTCTAACCCAGCAGCTGCAGCTTTGCACATAGGTGATAGATAAGGAGAGCTGTTGCTTTGGACTGCTAATTGGTAGAATGGTTCCTTTGAAGTGTGAAGTGTGAGAGGTGCCAATTGTTGAGATGTTCCAGGTTAAGCAGGGAAGGCCATCTTGGAGGAAATCAGCATGACCAGAACACAGAGGCCTGGAGGTTGATGGAGCAAGATCATAAACAAGTGCCAGGTGCAAGGACAGCAAGTCACAAGGAGTCACAAGGTGAAGAAGATGAAGAAGGATGAAGTAACAACCTCCAGAGACGTAACTGTGCAGGCGCAAGGGGACATTATAGTATTCAATGAACTCTGGGAATGGGAGGGATCTGTGGCTTTAAATAATGGCTGGAAACATGCCTCAGACAGAAGCATTAGGCGGAGCTATCCGCTGCTTCCCTGGCACCAATAAAGGAATGTTACTTTCAGAAACTTAAAACTTAGTCTCTGGAAGTTCGTCTTTTGCGGCCGACTTTTAGAGTATCATTAGAAATTGGACACGTAAACCCATCCCCAGACTTTTCATTGGCTTCTTTCCCTCTGCATTCTGCAGTAGAAAGCTGCTTGCTCTCCTGCAAAACTTAATGAAAAACCAGCACGCTGACCAGGCTGCTTGTGAGGGTAGAAGCATGTGATGGTGTCAATGCAAGGGAAGAAAGGCCAACACTTGTTGAAAGATGGCTGGAGAGTTAATGTCTTGCTCACAGGGTGACTTTGACAGAGACAATGCAGCAAAAGCAGCTGAGCTTTGCTTTGCTTTGTTGGTCTGACAGAGGTTCTGCTAATTGCTTTGGGACAGAGAGTAACACCCATCACAGGCTGAAGGCATCTGTCACAGGTCAGCTAATAAACAGGAATTCATGAACAAACACAAGTGTAAGTTCCAAGTAGATTTCTTTAGCTTGTTTCTTTTGTAAGGGTCACTATTCTTTTTTTTTAAAAAAAGTACATTCCTTCAGCATTATTTGCTTGTTAAGGAGTTTTTTGGCTATTCCAAAGCATTTTATATGTAGTTTGAAGTAAGGGCTCATAATCTTTTCCTAGAAATAGTTTAGGAAGGTAGGTGTCTCTGCAAATTTCAATAGATTTACACTTTAATCCTTGATTAGTGGTCCTGTGTTTCTTTTAAGTTTTGTTAAAAATATGCATTATACCGTGTTCCTCCTAGGAATATGAAAAGACATCAAACAGAAGGAATTTATATCCTGCACTAAATTGGGAATACCTGTAGGCTTGTGAATAACAAAGGAAAGGTCCTGCAAGGACAAGGTAAGTGTATAAAAGCATGTTTGTTTTCCTTTTAATACTGAATTGAATAATGCATTTAATATAGTTAAATTAATGATGAATATATGAATGTATTGCAATAATTAATAATCAATGTGGTTACACTTATGAATAATAAATGATAAATATTAATAAATAATCAGGTTAGATGTTAGAAAAAAGGTTGGACATTAGAAAAAAAATTTTCACTGCAAGGGTTGTCAGTCCTTGGCCCCGGCTGCCCAGGGCAATGGTGGAGTCACCATCCCTGGATGTGTTTAAAAGCCGTAGATGTGGTGCTGAGGGACATAGTTTAGCAGCAGACTTGGTAGAGTAGGGTAATTGTTGAACAGGATGATCTTAAAGGTCTTTTCCAACCTAAATGATTCTATGATAATAAATAAATTAAAATAATTGCAATAACAGAATTTGTCGTTCCCTGCAGAGCATTTTTGGCTCTTTTTGAGCAAAATTGGCATGTTTGCAACCAAATGTTCTCCAAGTGTTTCAGTATGGTGCTAAGAACAGCAATGCAGAGGAAAGCAACTGGGATCTTAGACCTTTACAGATTTTGTCAATTAGCATATAGCTATAGTCATACAGATGGCATAGAAACATCATATGCTTTCCTTTCGCTACCAAAACACACAGTAAACAACCGGCATCGCCAAATCCTTCAGAGAATTGCAAAACCAGCTTTTGAGTGTACAAGTGAAAAATATTTTGTTTTCTCCCCTGAAATAACTATAAAGAAAGCTTTTTGTGTTGCACAAAGGTGTGGATCAATATTAGCACTTTGGCTTTAATAAATATTAGGACTTTGGTTTTAATAAATACAGAATTATAATAAACACAATGTAATATTGTGCAACAGCATCACTCATACACTGCATTCAAGTACACTGGTCTTGTCTGATTTTTATCAACATCATCTTTCACATTCCCTTCCATGAGTTTTACTGTACCAGTCTAGCAGATTTCTAGATTACCATAATTTTGCCTATGTAGCATTCCCTTGCAGCCATTCTGGGAGACATCTGGATTTGACTGCTGGGCAAGTTCCTGTTACATTTGCAAAGAACAGCTAAGAAAATCACTACCATGGCTTCCTTTGTAGCACAACAATGGGCAAAAGAGCTTTCAAAGTCTTGCTAAAACATTTGCCTCGTCCATTGGCTTGATGCTAATAAGTATCAGGCCAATAAGACAGGATAATGTCTGTAACTAATGGAAATTCATCAGGTTCCAGAGACATAAATTTGTGCCCATTGTGAAAGAGCAATTCATATGGATTTCCTTCATGGCTGAAAAAGAGTCCTTGATTACTGTTCTGGTAGTAACCTGGGAAGTATAGGCTGCTCCAGCCATTACTGGAGTCATCAGCTGCAGTAATAGCATAATCATAGCCTGCTGGTAGCATTTCAGAGGGCTTTGCTCAAGTTATATCCATTCCCATCTATTTTCCCTGCTGGTTGAATTCCGATGAGTCCCACTAAGCTACAAAACAGAAACACAAACTCTGTCATTGTAGATAGCATCGATTTTATATGTCTAATTATTTCTTCACAAGATAAAATTATAATGGACCTGAGTGCCTGGAATTCATGTACATTGTTAAATGTCCTCCCGTGCATTCAAGATGTCCAATTAATTTCAAAGCAATGATTTTTAGGTTTCATTGATGACTTGAACAGTCAGAGTTGTCTTAAGTCAGTTGCCCATGCAGTGACAGGCTCACAAGGGTGTTTCATAGTCTGTAAAATTTCTTCTTCATGATCTATGGGATATCATGGACTATTTGAAGGAACAGGGGAGTCCATTTGGACATGTGAAATCAAGCCTGCCTCATCAACCAACATGGTTTGGCAAGCCAACTTGAAGCAAGCTCAGCAAAATCTGGAGAGCTGCAATGATGATAGAATCATTTCATGTTGGACTATTGTAACGGTAATGATTTTCTGGTACTACTGGCTGCTGATAGATTTGACCTTGTGACTTGAAGAATGTATCTTATTATGAATTGTTCAAGTCATTGAAATTCTTGTAGTTTTGTTTGTATTAATTGGGAGAATTACAGACATGTCTAGTTCTAGTAATATTTTAAGAAAGTTTAACACATTAAATCTGGAATAATTTCTCAGTTGATTTAGTGGTAGTCATTCCATTTATCCATAAGACTGTTGAATAGCAATGGAAATGCCATACAGCAATGGCTACTATATATGCATCACAGTTGAATAAACCATATGTATAATTTACTTCCAATACAAATATTTTTAAAATAAAATATAAAAATGAAGTTATTTGCTGAAGTAAAAAACCTTAGCTGGAATGTTGATTGCTTGATTTGACAACAACGTGTTGGATTTAAAAATCCAACACCCAAAACTCTCCTGAAATCTCAGAGGGAGAGATAATTACTGCTGAAAATATGTTACATGAACAGTGGGATGGGATGGGTGAAGAGGTGCACCATTCATTCCTGGTTTTCTTAATGAAGAACAAAAAATACAGCCAAGCTCCACCAAACTCGACAGCCTATGAGGGCTGCAAGCAGCCCAAAAATTGTAACTGAAGTCCAGACAGAAAGAGTTCCTATACTTCTGTGTTAGATTCTGGGACCTATTTCCAGGTCTAAAATCATGAAACATCATTCTCATACTCAGAGAGCAAAAACCAGATATATAAATATAGAAGATTTTTGAGATAGATGTAGGAGATAACTGTCTCTATTTCCGCACCTTCTCTTTTTTTTAAACATACTTCCAAAATGATAGTCTGGTACTACGAATATTTTAAGTGTCCTACACAGCTAGTTGCAGTCTTCCCAAAAAGCCAAGATTTCATCTGGGATAAGTCACTGGCATAGCATTTAGGCAATACAGTTTGCTTTTATTGACAATCTGGTCAGCGAAAAAAAATGTCTGTGAATGTAGCATGCCAAAATATGTCTTTTGTGCTCATTTAACAATTATTGAATTATGTTCATATAGTCTTGGCTGTGCACTATGAGCAAAGAATTTTGTAGAAAACACTATCAAAACAGAACCCAAAACTTCCTTGTTGTCAGTTCTTGCTAAACAGACAGTGGAGGTGTCCCTGCTGTGGCAGGAGGGTAGGAACTAGATCTTTGAGGCCCCTTCCAACCCAAATCATTCTATGAATCTATATTGATATTATTGTTAATAATTTATGTTGTTCAAGCATTAAATCCTGACTTTGACTATGAGTTAGCTGAAAAAATGCATGGTAGAGGAAAAAAAATGTATTAAGTTTTAGAAATCTTTGAATTATGTTTCTTTCTATTGTCCATAGAAAAGTATATGCAGGAGGGGCATGGCATGAAGATGGTTTCATGTGAAACAGTAGCTGACTTTCCAACAGAAGCCCTAAACCAGCTTCTCTGTGGGAAAAAGGCAAGATGCAGGTTGGTGTGACAAGCAGGTAGAGTGTGAAGTCCTGTTCCAAAGAGGTCACTGAGCTGGTTTGTGTGCTTACAAGGGCCCTGGAAACAGGAGGCTGATCTGGGATGCATTATTCCTCCCTCCTTTCTCTCACTTGCCCCATAAAAAGAAGTTAAGTGTCTTGAATGGATAGCATTGCTTCTCCTGGGTGCGTAAATGGTGTGAGCGTGGGTTGTCTTGTCCTTGTTTCCAATAGATTTGTTGTAAACTGATGCCTTGTACCTTGTTTACTAACTTGGAATGATGTTGTCAGGATTAGAAAGGATTTTGTAGACTATTTCAAATTAAATTGTTTGGTTCAGCTGGCTTTGCTGAAACTGTGCTTTAATTCATGCATATAATATAACTGAAGTTACCACAATGTTTGTGTTTGCAGTTAGTATTATCTACGCCTATACAAACATCAAGACTTCTTTAGTTAAGCCAGTGAGAACACTTACAATTAATAAAGAAAAAAATAATGGCATGAGAGCTGTAGTTTTTTTGTTGCTTTTTCTAAAAATAAGTAAAAAGACTTTCATCACCCATGCAACACTGAAAATAAATTAAGGGTTGCATGATTGGCTTTTAGTCACTGCCATATGCTTTTTTCCTTAGCTAACGGCAGTAGGAAATTATTGCATTACACAAGTGGAATTTAAAATGTTGCTGATGTACTTAAGGATGTTCTTTCCTGAGAAGAATCATTATGTATGACCATGTTCTTTAAAAATGTGATTACAACAGTTGAGCAGATGGTAGACACTTGGGGTCAGCTCTAAGGAGATCTGTATTTACAGTGTATTAATAATGGTTTAAACTTTCTCATAAATAGATGTTGATTAATTTTAAATCCATTTGTAGAAACCTAGCATTGCCAGACTATTTCCTGAAACCACAATACAAAGTATGATAAACACCATCCATTAATCCAGACTAATGTACTGCACACATTAAAAAAATTCACTAAAAGGATTAATGTAATTTTTCAAACATGAAAAAAACCAGATTGTGTATTTCATATGTACTTTGTGTGTTGAATTTTTGACAGTCAACTCTTTTTGTTGATAGAATTATGTGTTTTCATACTTTGCTGTAACATACTTTCAAATAATTTATATTTAATTTTATATTCTGTTTGGGATTTCTTTTTCACTTTATCACACAGCTATTTCATACCATTGAGTGGAAAATAGATTAATCCAATCAGGTGAAACAGCAGGAGGAAAATTTAGGAAAAGCCTATTTTAAAGGCAGTCTGACATAATTTTGCTGGAAATAAATAGCTTTAAACAGTGATTCTTAACCTTTAGCATGTTTTTATCCTATATTCTGGTTTTGGACCATATAACAGCATAAGGCCCTTCTATAGTCCTTACACCTGTTTGGAAACCCCAACCTAAAAGTCATTGGGCTGAGATCTTGACCAGTTCATGCCAATCAGAGCTTTGTCATGCTTTCAAGGGAGAGAAGAGGTGAATGTTTATAGATATCTAAAATATCTATGTACACACATATGTAGATACTTATACAGCTTGGATATATCATATAAATACAAACATAGACATGTAAATATGTTTGTGTGTCTCTGTATGCAGTGTGCAAGAAACTCAGTGACTTTAAATAGCTTTCTGGAATTTGAGAGCAATTAAATTAAAAATTCAGCCAACAGCTGATACCATTTCACACCCAAGAAAAAGATGAAAACCAAATTTAGGGTCATTTTGTTTTCTTCATAAAAACTTATTCAAGAGACATACACTTCATCACAGCAAATGTTAGGCACTGGAGGATTTTTAGGCCAAAATTAAAAAAATAAGTTGATCTTCAGCTGGTATGATTCAGTTATCACAGTCTCGATATTTTATGAAGTGACATGCTTTTAATATTGGAGCTAGAGGGTGAGGAATTGATGCTGGGCTTTAAGCTTGACCTAAATCACAAACTTCTGTGCATTATTTTTTGCATAAAGATGTATACTTGCAGTAACTG
The DNA here is from genome assembly GCA_033124195.1 of Coracias cyanogaster. NCBI lineage: Eukaryota > Metazoa > Chordata > Aves > Coraciiformes > Coraciidae > Coracias > Coracias cyanogaster. The sequence continues at coordinate 37,531 of JAVSBS010012331.1, forward strand.
TTTCTTCACAGAGCTCGCTTGCTTTTTATTATATACCTGTTTCAGAAAGATAAGGCCTAGAAATTGCCCTTAGAGCAGGAAGTGTGGGAAATACAACTTTTGGCATGAGCTGTTTTGACAAGGGCCATAGACTTGAGGCATCCTTACCAAGATCTTTTAAGAAGCAAGAAAATTATTCTTTTTCATATTTGATTGAAATCTTGTTAATTGGGGACTGGATTTAATGTTCCTAACTCACATGCGAAGTTTTACTCTATGTCTGTCCTCCTACTGAAATGGATAAAACCTGAGAATGAGGAAAAGTTCAGAATGTGTGTAAATACCCCCATATAGTCCAAATAAAGCAGTCACAGGTGCCAAAAAAAGTCAAAGACAGACAGAAACACTAGACTTTTGTCATCGTGGGCTATTGCTTTTACACTGTAAAATGTGTTAATCCCAGTCCAAAAATGATCTAAGGCACATTTCAAAATCCCACTGAATTTAGGAAAATGCTCATCTCAAGCTGGACTTCAGACTGTGCTTATGTCCTTTTGCTGCATTAGGAGAAAGGAATGATTATGATATTCTTGCAAGGTGACTTATCTTTCTGCCCATTTCCAGTCTGGTTTTCAGGTCAGCACACTTTAACTTTCTAACTCTCTAATCTTTGTCTTCAATTTCTATGTGGTTATGCGTACTCTTTTTTGGGATGGCTAATGTGACATCAGAATTTGAGTGCTCTGAAGAAATTGCCATTCTGATGTCATTAATTCCTACTGCTTTTCAAATTCTTTATAAATTGAACAAAATTCTGACAATCTTTGCACCCTGATGTAGCAAAAAAAAGGACTGTTTCCTTTATGGTAGTGTTGGGTTGATGGTTGGACTTGATGGTCTCAGAGGACTTTTCCAACCTTAATGATTCTATGATTCTATGATTATATCAGTGAGTGATTTGGACAGGCAAGCAGGGACGGTCAATACCTTCAAGGTACAGTTAAGCTCCTCAGAATTCTTTTTAAATTGGGAAAATTGAACTCCTCCTGTCTTATTATCATGAAACTTACTCTTTGTATTCAGGTTTTTAAAGTTTCTCCAACTCAGGAGCTAGAGCTGTGAATCATCTTGCACATCCAAGGAATGCCTTTTGCAATACTGGCTTTATAGATCATGCATATGAGTTTTTTGTGATGTATGCAAGACAAGGACTACTTTGGTTTCATTCCCAGTCATGCCATGGTACAGAAGAGTTCCTATTTACCCAAATATGCTATTTCCTAATACTCACAACTTCATTTTTTTCTCCCAAACCTCTACTTACTTAGCAGTCCAGATTTTCTTCTTTTAAAAACTGTATTTAACTAACACATAGAACTCACTGGCCTAACCCTTTTAGGTTAAGTTTGAGTAGGTAAGTTGGAAGTCAATTTTTCAGTCCTCAGCAAAGCTAAATGAATTTTACACTTTGTAAGAATATTCATAGAATCATAGAATTGTTTTGGTTGGAAGAGACCTTTAAGATCATCGAGTCCAACCATTAACCCACATCACCACTAAACCATGTCCCTCAGCACATCATCTTAAATACGTTCTGTAATATTAAGAATAATATTAGCAGTTCTTGAAATGCCTTATTTTGAACAGTTTCTGAATGCTTTGCCTTAAGTGATTCTATCCCTTTTTTAAAGCAATTATTAATCATAGTGCTGGCCTTTCTGTTTGATTTATCAGCTGACACGCTAAAACACATTCCAATACCTCAATTTCCCCAAAATGTTTTGCTTTTCTGTACAGTATCTTCATTACTGCTTGGTTCATTACTACATAAACTAGCTATGTTAAAACAGTGTGATTGTATTTTTGGAAGCAAAGGAAAAGAGCATCAAGTACA